>JFHB01000070.1:0-139813 GCA_000729835.1 Atkinsonella hypoxylon | reverse complement strand
GACACATGAGAGGATGATTCACCCCTTGGCCCGCCCCATCCTCACCCTTTCTATCGCCATTTTTCTAAGCCAGGAGCCATGTCACATCGCCAGCATGTCAAGCAATTTTATATTTTTTAATTTTTTTAATTTTTTTAATTTTTTTTTTTTACCGCCGGCCGGCCGGCAGTCCAAGCTCCTTCTGGAGATGTTCCACGGAAATAACCGCATGTGCCCTGGGTTGTGAGCATGCCGAGACACGTTTAGATCCGCGTCGCCTTGTTGCGAGCTGACGCCCTAGTCCCCAGACTTGATATATAAGAGTATCGGGGCCGCGACGTTGTTCGAGATGGCTCTGAACCGCTTCGACGAGCTTTCAACTGCAGAGCGCTCTCCCCTTTGCCAAAAAATTTTGCATTCTCCATAGTCCTTGGTTAGATATCTGGACACAAACTTCTCCAGTCCAACACCATAACGCCTTTTTAATTTTTTTTTAACAAACCTTGCCGCATCTTAAAGATTTCCTCCCCGTACTTGACGCTCTACAACATTCTACAAGACAGCGTTAAACATGTCTGGCGGATTCTACAAGTATCGTTGCAAGTACTGGCTAACCCACAACTGCCAAAACTGGGTGTGGGTAAACGGTGCTCCCTGCGCCACCTGCATGGTAAGTCATGTGTTTCTTTCTCTTTCTTTCTTTCTTTCTTTTTATGTTTATTTTCATTTTTTCACTTTTCATTTACTTTCATATCGGGTCTTGGTTGGCTTCTTGAACATAGTACTGACAAAGAGTAAATCAAGGCCGAAGGACGAGATGATGAGAGGCACCCCAGCCCTGCTACATCGTTAAGTCGGGACATCAACGTGCCCCGTGTCGAAAATGGCTTTCTGCGATATGCAACCATGGAGCTTGTAGCTCCGACTCAGCCTGGAGCGCACTGGACGCTACGAGATAAAGCTGCTCGACCTCCTCCAGCTGTCCCGGTCACCAGTGCCACGCCAGTATCATCAGTTAGCCTCGTGGCGACCGGGCATGGGAACCACCCCCCGGGCAACGAGTTTCGAATCCCACCACATAGTCAGGCAATGTCTGATTATCGCCATGCCGGTGCTCTCAGATGATTATGAGAGCATGCAAGCTCCCCCAGCATTCAGACCATCCCCATTCGAGGCCTCTCGCCCCGATTGGATATGGTTCCTGTTCGACTGCAGCAGCTTTTTCGGAAACGTCGGAGCAAAATACCCATGCAGGCTGGGCCACCTCAACAAACAAAGGCGTACTGCTTCAGGGAGGGGAGGAGAGGGGGGGGGGGACAGGGGGTTATCAGCAACGGCCGGAGAGGAAACAGACTTATTTCACCCACCTCTCCATTCTAGGTTTCATTTCATCATCTCAACGAGGGTTGTTCACCCTGCCCTTCTTTTCCAGGCGCGCAGTATGAAAGAAATTTGAGTGTTGATTTTCGTACCAGCAAGGATTACTTCTCTAGTTTTGATTACTTCGCTAGTTTTTGATTATCCCCATCTTTTTTTTTTCCAAGTCCCCTGTAACGAACGGGTCCCCGTAGGAAACGAACAGAGTGTGTTTTATGACAGCCATATCCTCACGAAAAAAAAAATAAGATAAAATAAAATAAAATAAAAAGTCGGCCTTCTCCATCGCTGACGCGGAAAATCGTTCTTGTCCCACAGATACTTCCGCGATAGGCAAGCCGACCTGCTAGATCGTGAACATGTGTGGAATTCTTGACCGCTCAAGACGTGTCCCTCGGCCGGGCGGATGAACACATCAGCGACTGCCACGCACTCGTTGCAGTACGCCCCGTCTGCCACGGGATGCCGACTCGACTAGGTAAGGCATCGTTCAATGATGCGCATAATATCACGGGCCCTAAGAACTGCGAGCCCGGGAACGTCGTGTTCGGCTAGTGAAGAATCGGCTAGTGTAACTGCCTTTATTAACCCAAGGCGACCTGAGGTGAAGGTCGCTCTAGGGCTCCTAGAAGGGCATGGGTCCTGCTTCAGCCAATGATGTTATATTTTAGACACCGATATAAGCGCTACATGATGATGATGATGATGATGATGATGATGATAGTCCCTTTTCCTAGTCTATAAGAAATTTAGTTTCTATAAAACCCTTCCTGTTGCGACGACAAGTCACGAGGATACACACTCGCTGATTGGCTGCATGGACTCTGCCCAGTTGGTCCGAATCCGCACGCAGGAGCCCCGCACACAACATCAAGATTCAAGATGCCTACCTACCTAGCGGTACTGCACCTTAGCCATCACACGCTAAAAAAAAAAAATAAATAATAATAATAAAAATAAAATACATACATACATACTCGTACATACGGACCCTATATTTTGAGACAGACAGCCTGGCGTGGGCGTGTTTCCCTCGAACCGTCGAGCTGACCGAGCTAGGCTTTCTGAAAAAGACCAAGATTGCTCCTGCCCCATAGGCTAGCGCTCGCCTTCGCAATGACCGTGCCTTTTTGCTGCAACGACTTTACGGCCGAACCGCACGATCTCCGGCAAGAAACAAAAAAAAAAAAAACATGGGTCACGATGCATCATGACCTTTTTTTTTTTCTTATCCACTCTGCTCACGAAAAGATGAAACACCACGCGGACGTGTCCGGTGATGAGCACCGGCCGCGACCAATCCCTATGCGCCCAGATCGGGCGGTGCTTACCAGAGCTGAACAGGAAAGGGGTATTAATAGCCTGCAGCATCAACGTTTAGAAGCTTTTCGTGGTTGTCGGGACAAGCTTGAGGAAGGGTTGGAGGAAGGGTTGGAGGCGCCGTTGAGCAAGGTTCATGCCACGAGGTGTGGAGTTCTACATCACACCCGACTATATGGACCAACCACCTCTCTATGGCCAGGCCAGGCCAGGCTGTGGATCTTGATGGCGCAGAGCAGCTCTTCCGATTGGGCCTACTCGAGCACAGATCGTACCAGGGATTTATAATACAAGACAAGACTCCGCCTCGGATGAGGAGGGACCCATGATTGAGCAATAATAGTATGAGATAGAGTCTGGAACGGTAAAAAGCGGGGCCCATAGCTAAGCTGATCTTTGAGATTATCTAGCTGAAAGGCCTCCAAGTCGCTTCTCATCCAACGGTCGCCCGTCGCGCCAAGTGGGTCGATATTTCAAACAACTCACCCGGCTCTGATGAATGGAAAGAAGCACGTTTTTGTGACCGAGCTTGGGAAATTCAAGGATCATCTGTTTCGCTCCAGTCCGCCTTCGCCGAGAAATCCCATAAATGTCGGACACTAAATCAGGACTTCGTGGCCCTAGGGGCATTGACACACTATGTGCTCGAACTCATACATGTATGTCGTCTACCATCACATGAAGCAGGCCTGCAAAAGCGAAAATAGTAGAAGCATGGAATCCCGTAAATCAGCTGGCTTCCTTCACATCGGCGCGAGATGGCGAGTACAGACAGACCGACAAGACCCGGTTGCATCGTGCTGCAGGCCAACATGCTGACTGGATTCCATCGGCTTGGCATGATACCATCTACCATCCGCGCATGCCTTTGCCTTATGCAGCAGGGGTACACACAGTCGGGGCTTTTTGTGACGAAATCACGGTCTCAATGACTACCATCCTAAAGATCGACAAAGCCAAGCCACTGAGCTGTGTCGTCCATCGTGACTGCGTACGTAGCACCTTTGCTACCAAATGTGGGAATAACGCCCCATGTGAATCTAGATGCTGACCGCTGATCCTCTGCCAAAGTCTTGCATGAGATGCGGGACATGAGAGAGTGGATCTGGCCGTCTCAACGTGCTCCGAGTTTTTTTTTTTTGCACATCTGACCTCATCAAAATCCATGTGCCGAAAGCGAAGCCGCCGTAAGCGGGAGAAATATTGTCACAAGAGTTGACGCACCGAATAGTGCGGCTGAGCTGCCTTTCTCTCCAGGACCGAGTGGTAGGCCTTGCTCCCCAAATGCCACGTTTTGAGCTATTGTGCTATTGAGACAGTGTCCGTTAGATACATCGACGTGAGTCAAGTCATCCTTCGCGTGGAAAAACGTGTTAATTGTTCTTTGGAATACTCTCGAATCCTGACGTGTTGTACGGCAACTTGTCACCAGAGTCGGTTGAGCTTGTATTTCGAAGGGGGGTACAGGCTACTTGTCCAGGATAAATTTTTGAGCATGGCAGGATACGCTGCCATCACATCGGCATTGCTAGTATCGGCTACCAAGATGAACGTTCGCTGGGGAAAGGTCTAGAAGATCTTGTCCAGCAGAAATCGACGAATGTGCAACGCCGCTTTCGTATCAGAAAAGTTCAATGGTCTCGTGCCGAACGACCCCAAGGGATACGTCTTGCATATTAAGTCCATGTAAGTCCTCGTCACCTGCTCAGGACTCGTGGTGAAGTAGTGAAGGTGAATGTTCTGAATAGACGCAGACCAGTTTGCGTAGATTCGGGGCACGTCCATCCACGGCGTAAGGGCCGGGCAAAAGTATTCATGATACCCTCCTTTGGCTAATAAATCTTAGTCACGCGTAGAATATCGTCAATGTCCGAAACAACAGTTACCCTGGTTGGCGGGACCAGATATGCCGTCGCATTTCCAGAATCTGTACCCTTGACATACATGTTGAGCGTTTGAATCTGCGAGGTCTCATTTCATGCTTTCATGTGTCCACCATTAGGTCCCGTAGTGTTCTGGAGCTGTACAAACGCGTCGAAATCGCCTTCGATGGTTGTGTTGTACGGCATGTAGATCGTCTGTCGGCCTCCTTTCCGTAGGTCAAATAGTCAGCATCAAAATGCAGTCAGTCGCTCACGAAGCTCGATCCCGGTTGGAGCAGATCTCTCACAGCATTTATGGCTCCTCCAGTTGCGTAAGAGCTCACCGCGACATCATTTACGAGATTTATCGTCACGCTTTTGTTGGCTTGTTGAACGACAAAGATAGATCGCGTCAAATTGCGAGCTTGAGCCTTCTCTGTGGCGTTGAGATCTTTCACACTAGTTCCGACAAGAAAGACATCTGCGAAATCATCGATTTTGCCCTGCGACACGTTGGGTAACTTGTATACGTTGCCATGGATACGCAGATTCCAACCGTTGTTAGACCAGTTTCCGTACGACCTAAACTCCTCACAACCAATTTCCGTTAGGGCTCTGCAGAAGCTAACGGGAGGAAGAAGAAACGTCTTTAGACAGGCTGTTACTTACGAGAGGTTCATAACTTGCGTAGGCTGCGCCGCCAAGTCATTGCTCGATACACCAAGTGACTTTTCCACTGCTATGCCAGTTGCAAAGCCGTTGGGGAATTTCAAAATGCTCGACTCGACAAAGGAAGACAGCTTGCTTTCAATATCGCCGGCTACGCTTTTGATGTCGTTGCCTAGGCTACGGCGATCCAGAGCCACTACAGCCGTTGGGACAGGAACTCCCATGTCGAGGGCATTCGCAACATTGCCAGTCTCCTCCGCGATGCACGACCCCAGCGGTATAGCCCATGCCAAGACACCGCGGCCGACAAGTGAAACGACAGCCTTCATGGTGATATGTGGCCGGGAGGTTCGACAACTCTGCGCGATGCAGGACGGACTTTACATATACTACAATTACACTTTGTATAGCGAGTTCCCTGAGGCTGGCCGCCCATTCTCGAACAGTCAGGCAGTTGTCATGACGATGAGCCCGTTTGGTTCCTGCAGCTAGGTGACATCACTGTGCTGCTTCCCATTCAACATGGTTCAAAAAATCAGGTTTCTACCACCAACAGACCAGACTTGGAATGCAGTCAGTCATAAGAGCCAGCATTTTGAACAGATCGACGTGGCGCTTGCTGGGAAATCGCTTCATTACCTCTTGAGTAGTTGAATGGGAAATAATTCTTCGCTGTTGTTAAGTCACCAGGACATAAACGAATCTTCCGCTTGACGTCATGGTGGGACGTACGGATCGTAGACAATTAAGATGTATGTACAGAAGTAGCTGGAGTCGCCCGTATCTGGGACGGACTCTCAGGTCACGGGACGACAGTCACGTGATAATACAGTAACAGCTATGGTAAGTAACCATTGCACAACCAGAACCAATTAACGTTCCTAATGTCCTAACATACCCGTAAAGAGCCAATTTTAGAAGCACAATAACTGCAACGATTTTGGCACGATTAGACACCTGTTAACGACAGCCCAAACACAACTGGAAGCCCACGAATTCCTTCCCTTCGACCATTCTGAGCTGAGGACTCAGACCACCGAATTGACTGGGAAGAAGGCAAAAAGGACATTCCAACAATTGGTTTGCTACCTGGGAGAAAGGAGTTTTGCCTTTTGCAAAACCTACCACTACAGCTCATCCTCTGAACAAGCGAGCGATATCGTCCCGGATTATAGTTATAGCTTAGAGTACACGCTAGTTGATGGAAAAACGAGCTTCTCCCCTTGCACAATAGTGCGGGTGCGGGTCAGATGTGGGTGCCACGCGCACCGTAACTGAAAACAGCTAAGAACATCATTGCGTGATGCGCGCGGTGATGGCCTCAGCTCCGCGAGAACCAAAAAAAAAAAAAAAAAAATAGAAGTAGAAAAAGAAGTAGTTTGTATGTTGCAACATTGCTTAAGGAAGTCGCTGCATACCTATGCAGTAATGATGTTTCAATCATGCAATAGGAGCTAAACCTAAAACAGAAGAGGTGCCCTTACGCAGCTTAATATTAGGCAGCCAACTTCTTCATGGATTTAGTATCTCTAGTTCTAAATTTTAGTCTAGGGCTAAGTCCTTTACCTTCTTCGATAAATGTAACGCAGCCCCTAGCTAGCTTGCTATATAGTCTTATTGCAGACTTAAATAGAAGCTCTACATCGTTAAAGAGGCCTAAGAATTGCAATTTCCTTTATTATATGCACATTGAAGAGGCTAAGCAGAGCGTAAAGACAAAAGTCACTGGACTGGACCTAGGAAATGAATGTGCGAGTACCTCCTCCGTTTTAGGCTTAGCGTCTCCTACTGCATGATTCAAAAATGACTATCCGGAATTCGTGTTGAGTTACTCTTTGCATTGCGCCTGTGGCGGCGCGCCCACGTCATAATAGAGGAACACTACGGAGTTACCTGGATATTCTTTACAGCCGCATCTTCAATCGCTGAATTCTCAGCAAAATCCCCCAGGCCGTTTAGTCGTCACCCGCTTTTTGGATGCGGGGCGCCTGACCATTGTTCGAGGCCATGGCGGAAAAGGTTCATGGTTGTCGCCATGGTTGTGTCCGTGGCTTGGCAACGTCGCAATGGGCTGCTTAACAAGTTGATATATCTTATGCCAAGACTCACCTTATTTCTTTCTGTCTTCTTTTCTATTGCTCTTTGCTGTTCCTCTGCAATGCCATTCTTCCCCTCGGGCATTCATATTCTCCCCGTCTGTGGCTGTTGCTAATGGAATCTTGTCGCCCTCACACATCGAAGCTTTACTGATGTATGCGGACGGTCTTCGGTCACTCTCCATCTCACCTCAGCGATTGACTTGGTTGTCAGCGCATTTCTGTCCCTAATCTCGACCACCAGCTTAGCTTATTCGTTGGTTTTTTTAAGCGCAACGCTACTTGCACTTTCTGTTGTTCAGCCTTCATTTCGACCAGATCGTGCATCACCGCCGTCGACATGTCAGATAAACTCGGCTCAGGCTCTTTCTCCGGGTCGGTGTCGGCCCCCAACGATCTAGAATTCGCACGAAGTCGCTCCGCTAGAATCGCGTCGATTTTTGGCGGGAAAAGCGTGACGGTGGGACCGCGCATTTGTGCGGTTCCCGAACACCTCAAGAACAACGAAGCATCAGACAGCGAAGACTCCAGCGAGGCCATTTTTAAACGACAAATCGCCTCCGAAGATGGCGCATCCATTCAATATCGCACCTGCTCATGGCAAAAGACGGCCGCATTGCTATTTAGCGAGTACATTTGTCTGGCCATCATGAGCTTTCCCTGGTCATACAGTCTTCTAGGTCTCGTGCCTGGCCTCATTTTGACTGCAGTCGTCGCTGCCACTGTTCTCTACACCAGTCTCGTTCTCTGGGAGTTTTGCCTTCGACATCCTGAGATTCGCGACGTTTGCGATCTCGGCCAGACGCTCTTTTGGGGGAAGACATGGGCGTGGTGGGGAACTGCCGTCATGTTTGTGCTCAACAACACTTTCATTCAGGCGTTGCATGTCCTAGTTGGCGCTGAATATCTCAATACTATGACCGAGAAGAATTCTATCGGGGGTTGTCGGACAGTCGAATTTTCCATCGTCATTGCCATCATTTGTTGGTTAGCGTCGCTTCCACGTACGTTCAGCATGATGTCCAAGCTCGGAACTGTGTCTGCTTTCTTCACCTTCATCTCGGTTGTTCTTGCTACTGTATTCGCCGGTGTTCAAGGCAAGCCTGCAGGCTATAGCCCGGAGAAGGGCGAGCCAATTGTCACTGCTATTCCCGTGTATAGCACGACTTTCGTGCAGGGAATGGCGGCGTTTCTCAACATTAGCTACACCTTCATCGGACAAATCACCTTGCCCAGCTTTATTGCTGAGATGCGAGATCCACGGTATGTTCTTGATGTCGAGGTGTCCTGTCTTGACTCTGAATACTAATTGTGAACACAGAGAATTTCCCAAATCACTCTGGGCCTGCACTGTTGCCGAGATTATCGTTTTCAGTGTCGTTGGTGCTGTCATCTATGCCTACAGCGGCAACCAATATGTCAAGGCTCCAGCATTTGGCTCCCTCGACGACTTGTATAAGAAGGTATCTTTCTCCTTCATGATCCCGACTATCATCTTCCTTGGCTGTCTATACGCTTCGGTCACGGCTCGATTCGTCTTCTTCCGTTTGTTCAGGGGCTCGGATCACATGAGCAAGCACACTGCGGTTGGCTGGGGGTCATGGGCAGGTATTCTGCTCATCACATGGATTCTTGCTTTTATCATCTCGCAGATCATCCCATTCTTTTCTTCTCGTAAGTGCAAGCGTCATCTCGCTGAAATGTGCTCGTCGCTGACACTGTCAATCAGTTCTTTCGGTCATGAGTTCCCTATTTGACAGCTGGTTCGGCTTCATCTTTTGGGGTGTGGCGTACTTTCGGATGCGCACTGCTGATAAGAAGGTCGGGCGCGAGCGCAACGCAATTGGCGACTGGTTGTCCATTATCATCAACATCGTTATCATCATCGTCGGGTTCTTCTTTCTCACTGCTGGAACTTATGTCTCCATTCAAGGCATCATAGATGCGTTTGGTGCTGGCCAAGTGGGCAGTGTATTTTCATGTCAAAGTAACGGGCTTTAAGTGATGAGAGGACGGCGAGAAGCCGATAATGCAAAAATAGTGATTTGATCATTCTGATCTGCGGCATTGTTCATGGCTGGGCTGGTCCGTATTGATAGGGACTGTATCATGGGCGCCATCTTGGCAAGATAATAGATAAGAAAACCGACAGATGGCCGGGAGACGGGTTATGCTCTCTTACAGCGAAAAAGGAGCTCACGTGGCTTTGATCCATTGTCCTTCAATAACTGATGTTGAGCGATAGGTCGTTGTACATCACTTGTGTGATGTAGCAGAAAGCGTCATTGTGGTTCAATGCGTACATGTACCTTAGGTACCTAGGTAGGTAGGTATGCGGATATTACTCCGTGGAGCGTCTTCATCCTAGGTACTTGATTGTCGACGGACTGGCAGCTCGCAATCCGCGTCACGGGTACCTGGTTTATCCGGTGTCAAAAAGCGATTCTGCATGACCGGCAGCTGAATGGTAACTTCCAGGGGCCTGCAGCTCAAATCTCCATCCAATAAATAGTGCCTGCCGCTCGAGGTAGAGACTGGAAGTATTGGAGTTCCGCCCTGATTCGACGTCGGGAAAGAGCTTTCCAGATCAGCCTACTACAACACTCCATCGGATACCTACCTAGGCAGAGGCAGTCAGTTCAGTGAGCGAATGACGTAATAAATTTCTCAGTAACCGTACCCTCTCTAACTTCGTATTAGTATTACTTAAGAATAAATATTCTTATTAAACTTTATATATGTAAATCATATATTGTAATCTGTGCTGGTACATTTGTAAACCAGTATCGCTCCCAATGTGTGGTTTTAGTGCAAAAATGGGCCTTTCTCCAAAGCCACATGGCAAATCCCAGAATATGTAAATAGCAATGATGCTCCTTAGTAGAAGAAAATGTGTCTTAATCCCCTTCTTATTTCGGAATTGTGGCGTATTTGTCCAGACAATCACTCCGAGGCCTCCTGGTGCTGGTGGTTTGCTTTGCCCCCGAAGGTGGGTCCATATTAAAAGTACTGAGACCTCCAATGGCACAAAGCTACCTCATTGAGTCCGTGATCCCGGCTATCCACTAGAAGTACACGGTACGGCAGCTTGGGCTGTGTTTTTGTCCAATTTGGCCCTTGATGGCCATTTCGACGACACCACCTTACGAAATCACCAGAGACGACAGGTAAATTGTGTGTTTCATCAAACGCCTTCCTAATTCCGACCCCGAACGGCCTATCAACCTGGCAGACTTGTGCTTACCAAAGATTGACCTACTAGCCTTTGGTCTCTTCTTTTCTTTCAACCTGTCAACAAGCTGCCCGCCAACGATTCCATGTCTTGTTGAATCGGGACGTCAACCCTTATCGTCGCCCTCTCACTCTACCGAAGCTAGCTCGACGACAAATACACGACTGTAAGCGAAGGCCAAGCCCCTCTAGCATTGAAGGTTTTTTTTTTTTTCTTTTTTTTTTTTAAAAAAAATGGCACCAAATGGTTCCGCGACCGTCACCAAGACGTCCAAGAATAAGACATCGCCACCCGGCTCATCTCGAGACGGGCAGGAGACGACGAACCCGAAGCATGATTTCTTCTGGACATACACTGAAGAGCCGCACCGGACTCGACGTCTGGCCATTATCAAAGCCCATCCAGAGGTTCGTATTTTCGGAAATGGGTCATACACATAGGAGGGCTTGCTTTCTAACCCACCATGTCACAGATCACCAAGCTCTGTGGTCCCGAACCACTGACCAAATATGTCGTCGCCGGCGTCGTTACTCTCCAAGTCGTTCTCGCCTACCTCCTGCGGTCGACGCCATTCTGGTCGTTGAAATTCTGGGCCGTGGCCTACGTTTTCGGCGCCACTGCCAATCAGAACCTGTTCCTTGCTATCCACGAGATCTCGCACAACCTGGCCTTTAGAAGCGCATTGGCGAACCGACTATTTGCCATCGTGGCTAACCTGCCTATTGCGGTTCCTTATAGCGCGGCTTTCCGAGTACGTCACGCCCGCCTTGAGCTGCTGTGCTTAAAACACGTCGCATTGCCGTGCAAGCTAACCTTGTTTCCTCCCTCCAGCCGTACCATCTCACGCACCACAAATCACTCGGCGTAGATGGTCTCGATACCGACCTTCCTACCTCCTTTGAAGCTTTCTTCCTCGACTCCATCCTCGGAAAGGCCTTTTTCTGCACGTTCCAGATCTTCTTCTACGCTTTGCGTCCTATGACCGTCTACCGCGTTCCCTTCACGTGGGTTCATCTCATCAATGTGGTTGTCCAAGTCGCTTTTGACGCTGCTATCCTACATTTTGGTTCTGGCAACGCGCTTCTGTACTTGCTTCTGTCGTCCTTCCTCGCAGGCAGTCTTCATCCACTCGCGGGCCACTTTATCGCCGAGCATTATGTGTATGAAACCGTCACCCCTACCCAAAAGGACCCCAACAACATGGTTCCCGTGCCCGAGACCTTTTCCTACTACGGCCCCTTGAACTGGTTTACGTACAACGTGGGATTGCACAATGAACACCATGATTTCCCCGCCATCCCGTGGACCAGGCTTCCCGCCGTGTATGAGATGGCCAAGGAATTCTATGAGCCGCTGCCCCGTCACGAGAGCTGGGTATACGCCATCTGGCGGTTTGTTCTGGATGAGAATGTGGGGTTGAATTGTCGCGTTAAGCGTAAGGAGGGCGGTCGCTTGGTCGGCGGTGCTGCTAAATGGAATGAGTCAGAGGTGCAAGCATGAGAGGACAGCGTGGCAGGACTCTTGTTTTGGTGTCTGGATGGTCAGCACCTGAACTGGTGTAAATATGTGCATAATTATTGGGATAATTATTCTTGTTCATAGGCGTTAAGGATAGAAATATCACCTCTGCTGGGCTAATATTAAGTCGCTGCTCGGCGTAGTACGCTTCACTCTTCGACATGTTTTTGCATACATATATATATATATATATATATATATCCGGCCTCATTACTCACCCATATAAACATACCACGTCATACATTTCTACACACACGTCATCGTATCACTACATGAGCATAGTCATGTACTAGAGACATTTCGATGGCTTTCACAATTACATGACTAGGTGACAAATTCGAGACAAAGAAAATTCCCATTAACAACGCAGTCATACAACGTGCAGAGTACGAGTGTAGTACGAATTGACAGCTTCCCGTTCCGGCCCTACTTGTGCTGTGTTTCTAGCCTGGTCCGCAGTCCCTTCTAGCCCTCTCGCGATGGTGACCCCTCATTTTAAACACAAATAGATAAGTGAACAAATGAAATTATGTCATCATGCCTCGAAGTTGCCGGGTCGTGCTTTAAAAGAGCTGCGAGGATGTGTGGTATCGAAAACGTGGCATCTTCTTGGAAAATCATATGCTTTTATTGTTATTGTTATTCTTTTTTTTTGCTTCTTTTCCCCTTCTGTCAAACCTGACTGCTTGCGTCGTCTCAGTATGCAATAGCTCAGAAGAAGAAATAGGCGAGAAGGAAACTGAGGAGACAAAGCAACGCGGCTACCTTCACGGGTACACCCTCGGGTTGTTGCTTAACAGCCTGTGTGATCTGGCTGGCAGGCTTCTTCTCGTCGCTCGAACCACTCTTGACGTTGCGCTGGCGCAAACCGCTGTCCTTCAGATTCACCAGTTGAGCTTCCACCTGAGCGAGTTTGGCCTTCAGCTCTTCATATGTCAGTTGGGCGGTTTCGGTAACAGCGGTTGCGGCTTGAGATACGGTGGACTTGGGTCTAGCAGCGGATTTTTCGTCTTCTTCGGCGCCGTCATCAGACGTGTATGGTGGAGGGGCAGACTGAGGTGTCGAGTTGGCGCGGCCGCCGCTGGGGGACGAAAACGTTCGAGTGGCATCGGGGGTTTCGCTATCCTGTTGGCAGATGAGGTGTTTCGTGGTTAGCAACATCCTGGCAACTTCTCGAGGAGATGAAAAGTTCGTACTCCATTCACAGCGGTAGGCTTGGTGGGTGTAGACAGCGCTGCTGGAGGAGCAGTGTCCCCTTGGGCAGCTTCCTCATTGGCGGCGACCCAGTTGACACGGATCTTGCGCTCCGTGAGCTGAGACTTTTCTGCTGACTCAAGCACCGAGGCGATGCTGGCAAAGTCTTGATCCGGGTTGATCGGGGCACATTGGACGAGAAACTTGTCGCGACACTTGGCATCCAGGGGAGGGTCCTGCTTCATGGCCTGTAGAAGGACTGTGACGTAATTATCAGTCTTGCGCTGCAAATTGCAGGGGCCCTGAAATTAATCCTAACCTGTGACGTCGAAGGAGTTCCCAGGCTCTATACGACCGGCATTGGGGCGGACACAGTATTGCTTCGGTGCGGTGGTTTTGACCTGGTGATGAGGGCGTTAATCAGACGTGGATGAAGGAAAGGGCGGAGTTAAGAGGCGCGGTTCCTCAGGGGACTCAGAGGTAGGCAGACACGATACGTACCTTGAAAGCAAGCGGTGTGCTGCTGTTATTTCGTATGGTGAGTGTACGTGCGACTTCAATGGTGAACGGCCCTGACTAGTGTGAGGATTTGAAATCTGCGGTGTAGCCGAGGCATGCTCGAAATTGGCATCATCATGGACACATACGAGCGAAGTTCAGCTCGAGCGGGAAGATATCGACCGACATGATGGGCGGATGGGACAATCAAGAATCGATAGAGATGGGCGACTGAACGGGCACCGCAGAGGAGGAAGCGTTCGTCGTCGTCGTCGAGGTTTCTGAGCGGGCAGAATGTCAGTCGTCGGACAACAGATGAAGGCTGGGATCGGGGCTGGGATCGGGGCTGGGATCGGGTCTCGACGTTGGGTGTGGAGAGCGTGCCACGGCTACCAAGAATGCACACCTACCTACATAGGCCGGTGCGCATGGAAAAGATGAGATGATTCCTTACTTACGAGGCTAATGGAGGCAAAGGAGTGGTGTCTAAGTCTTGCGATGGGCACAAAGAGCAGGCGGGCAGTGTGTCGAGATGGCAAAAAAAAAAAGACGAAGTTGGCCGTCGTGCGTACGGCCCTGGTGATAAGTCAGTGACCATGGCGGAGTTGCACATGCAGAAGGGCAGAGGCGAGACCAAAACCACCAGACACTTGTGCCTAGGTGCTCAGTACCTGCGGGTGCAGTGGACTTAGGTAGTGTCAGCTACCTTAGGTACCAAGGTACCTGGGCATGAATTGGATTGCCTCTGCCTTGAGGAACCCACCCAGTCGGGGGACGCTTGAGTGACTAAGGTGACTACCAGGCAGGCACCTAGGGGTATCTACGGAATACCCTTGTCCAATTCGGCGCTGCGTTTACTTGTCTAGGTACACAGATAAAGGAAAGAAAAGCAGATTCAAATTGAATGAACGCAAAATACAAGATCCTCATCCTGTGCAACATTCGTTCTCCGTCATAACTGTGCCGTCACTGTCATCAACTTGGTTAAAGTTACTCCGTATAGGCTTATGGGCTACATAACAAGACCCCAGACCCCACTACAGCACTTCACCCTGGAACGGCTTATTATTAACTATTCCGTACCCCTCCAACCCAAAGTGCCCGCTGCAAACGCCCCCCAGCGTCGCCTCTGTAACATCATCAACTTCCCTCACAGCTCCTAATCCCAAAAATGCCGTCAGATGTAGAAGCCCTCGCCGAGATGGGCTTCGACAAGGCTCGGGCCGAAATCGCCGTGAAAAAGAGTGGCGGACGTATGTTCAATGCTAGTAATGAATAAAACATCCTGACGACAACGCGATATATCTAACCTCCTAGGCTTCAGTCCAGGGTGCTCTGCAATGGCTAGAAGACAACCAAGACAGGTCCCTTGAGGAGATACAGGCAGCTGAAGCCAGCAAAGCACAAGGTGCAGGCGGCGACGACGACGAAGAGGACGCCGAGACCAAAGCCAAGATTGCCGAGCTCGAGACAGGTCAAGCTCGCTCACTTGTTTGCAACGAGTGTGGCAAGAGGTTTCGCAACCATGACCTGGCTACCTTTCACGCCACCAAGACGTACGTGTTTCTGCTCAAAATTACGAATGTAGAATCTAACCATCATGTTCACATAGCGAACACACTGACTTCTCCGAGTCAACGGAGGAGATTGCCCCTCTGACCGAAGAAGAAAAGAAGGCCAAGCTAGAAGAGCTGCGCGAGCGTCTGAGGGCCAAGCGAGCCGAGAAGTCGGTACAAGACAAGGTGGATGCCAAGCGAAATGAGGTGAGTTTTCTCAACCCAAGTTCAAATCATTTACGCAGAACCTTGTCCTTGTGGTCAAAGCTTCGTACTCATGTCGAGGATGCTAGCAAATTCGGCAAAAATCAACCAAGGAGAGTCAGGACGCAAAGGAAGAGCTCGCTCGCAAGGAGCAGATTAAAGAGGCTGCGCGTAAGCGCCAGGAGAAGCAGGATGACATCGAGGCCAAGAAGCGCATCAAAGCCAAGATTGAAGCCGACAAGGCTGAGCGACGTCGCAAAGCAGAAGAGGCTAAAGCGGCTCGGGAAGGTAGGGTGCCTGAGCATGATGCTGGAGCAGCTGCATCTGCTCCCTCTGCTACGCCGGCGAAGCCAAAGGCTGATCACAGTCAGGCCAAGCTGAGGCTTCAGACGCCGAATGGCAATTTGGTCAAGACGCTAGCTGCGGAGACGACTTTGTTTGAGGTAGCACAGCAGGTGCAGCAGGAGACGGGGTTGATGGTTTCGAGTTTTTCGACTACGTTTCCCAGACAGGTTTTTCAAGGGGATATGGATATGTCCAAGACGTTGAAGGAGGCGGGCTTGGTGCCGTCTGCGGTGTTGATTGTCAAATAATTGTTTGTCACTCCAAGAGCATGAAGCGGCGTTGATGACGCTCAAGTATGACCATATGATGACAGGTTGGTCCATGGTCGATCATCCAGCATAGCATAACGGACGGTCGTGGGTCAGAATATAAAGGCATCTGCAAGTCGGACTTGCAAGACAAAAAGACATGTGATCATACTTGCATTTCACACATTCTTATGCACGACCAAACAGGAAAAAAGGAGCATATCACGATGCTGACTAACGCATTCACACACTTGACAGCAAGCCATTCAATCCTGAAAGCCTATATATGACCACAAACCGTCCTCCGGTTTCTTTTTTTAAAGTCCCGCCCCACGCCGCATTTAAACTCCGATTTCTCAAATTTTGTTTGCGCATGTTCTTGTTTGTGTCTTGAGTGCATTCAAATCATATTACTCGTATATGAGACGAAGGCTACCTCTGTCCAGAGCCGCAGGGATACAACAATATGCGCCCCATCTCCATCCTGTATGATCGATTGATTTGTGAACCCCGAAGCCATGCAGTTGAAGTACAAAGAAGCAAGAAAACAGTCGTTGTGATATTTCGTTTAGTCGAAGAGACCGAAACCCATATCCTCGTCGGACTCCTCCTTCTCTGTTGGAATTGTTAGTAAAACAGATCGTCAAGATAGGGGGAGGCGGGAAGGCAGAAAAATAGAGTCTCTCGTAAAGGAAGATTTTTAAACAAATCCTTGTCGAGAATCTCTTTAGCAGGGAGAGCAGCACGTACCCTCTTCCTTCTTCTCCTCCTCGGCGGGAGCGGCGTCGCCACCAGCAGCAGCACCACCACCAGCAGCAGGGGCGGCAGCACCACCTCCCGAGCCAACGTTCGTGAGCAGGTCCTTCACGTCCTTGTCCTCTAGAGCCTAGAATGATTGCGTCAGTCAGAGTTCCTCTCGCGGAGTGGTCTGTCTTGGGTGTTCTTAGGTCGCAGGGAAAATGAGTCTTCGTGGAAAAGGATATCTTTTGTCGTACCTTGGCAAAGATAGAGGTCCAGATAGGCTCTACATCCTGAATGCCAGCAGCCTTGATCAGGAGCTGGAGTTTGTCGGACTGCGAAATCATATCAGTCCACGGTTGCTTCATCTAAGAACTCTTGTACCACACGCCAGTCCTGTACTTTCCCACGTGGCGCGAAGCGGAATCGTGAGTTCGACAGGTTCCTGCCAGAGGTGCTGTCTCGAAACTTCGTCCAGCCTCATCGCGCCGGCCGGGAATCGCACAAAATTTTGAAAACCCGTGTGGTAGTATGTCTCGATGCCGACTGCAGAGTGGGTTGAAACTTACGGTGATCTCCACATTGTCGTCGGCGAGGATCAATGCCGCGTAGGACGCAGCAAGCTCAGGGTTAGACATTGTGTATAGATTTTGTCGTGGTGGAGGTGGATGAACGACAAGTCTGCAGCGAGGTTCGTGGTGGATGTAGTGCAATAATCACCATAACGGGCTGTCACCACAGGAAAATGACCCTGGCCGAAATTTCGCTCTGGAGGGCTTCAAGACCTAAAATCGGTGGGGCTAAGTTGGGTTTTCCGTGTGCCGGTGCGCTGACAAGCGGGAGGTGAGAGCGACGATTGATTGGCTGGAGTGGCGCAGCCAATCATTGCATTGCAGTTCTCGCTAGGCAATTTGCACTATTACATCGGGAGTTTGAAACCCTTCACGATGCCAGGCTCTAGCACGGACTATTCTTTCCATTTCTCATCAGTAGTAGAATATTGCCGGCTTCTGGTAGGACTGAAGATACACCACGAGGTGATTGAGATGTAGATCCAGACCTAAAATTGGTACCGAGTTTCGCTTGTAATGTCTCTTATATGACCGTCTGCTTCATCAATCTCTCCGCTTTTGCTGTAACAACATTTGTCGTTAAAATTCAAAAGGCCGTCTCCGGCCCGCGGGACACTGTGCAGCAAGCCAATCAAGTGTTGCGAGGATGATAGCCCTGGCTTCCTTCTATTATGCAAGCGGCGACCAGAACTGGAAGCAGCGCAGCCCAAGTCGAAAGACAAGTTGACCCCACCAACTAACTACCCCACCAACCAACCCACTAGCTGCTGCTAGCTGTTAGCAGAAGACAGACAAACAAACCATTCCCCAGTCTCAATCTGCCTCTAAGACATGACCACTCACTACCCTTCTCGGTTGCCTGCAGCGCAAGGCTAGGAAACTGATTAATTGCATCATCAGAGAAACTGCCAAACTTTTTCGTATGTAACTACAGTGAATCCTCCCATTCTCTTCCACTTGCGTAGCTCATCATCCCTCCCTCTTCAATTACCTCCCCTCCATCCCCAAGACAAGCTACCCGCGTCAAACGCCACCTGCCCCAGTTCCGCTAGTTGATGAGTCGGTCTTCGCTTCAGCTACCTGTACACCCTCTCCTCGGAATTACCGTATGGCGAACTGGCACTCACATTACGCAACAACTCATATCGAACCAAGGTTGACTCTCGCGGCACGAAACATCGCTATATTTCCTATCTTTTTTTCTTCTCTGGCTGCTTAAAGTGCGTCCGGCAGAAGCCGTCCTATATCGCCAATCTGCGCGACAATTGATATAGACCATGGATACACCAGCGACACCCGCACCGCGGGACACCCGGGAGCAAGCTATTCTGGCTCGGCTCACCGTCATTCGGGATCAGCTTCTATTGTTGAAGCAGGATCGAACTACATATATTCGCAGCCAAGATGTGATACCTCTATACGACCAGACTATCGAGCAGGTCAAAGAGCTTAATGACATTCGGGCAGAGAATAGCAACCACGAGGAGAATAGACGTAGGCGCAACTGTCCCTCATCCTAGGGTATTATGAATAGCAGCTAACCATGCCCTTCTTTCACGCGACAGTGGACAAAGTTTTGGAAAGTTGTTTTCAGTTACTGTCGCTTTTCTACCTAACTATCGGACGGAATAACGAGGCTCCCGCCGCATACTCTCTCACCTCCACGATTAAGCGGTTGTTGGACCACTTGACCGAGGCAACCCTGTACTCGGCCAAGGACCTGGAGAGCATCAAGTCCACTCTGGAAGAGACGGCAAATGCTATCGGCCAAGCGGAAAAGACGGAGGCATTGCAGGCCAAGCATTCGCCTTATTTGCTGACGCTCTTGTCCAAGAGGGTGGCACTATGTCAGAGCATGTTGGACAACTTGCGCAAACGGCTCGAAGGCATAGGCGGCCCCCTCTTGGCGACGCACGAGAAACTCATTTCCATTATGCGGCAGATTTCGCTGGCTAATACAAAGTCCAAGGTAACCAAGCCTTTGTGCATCCGATGGACATGCGACGAGCTGACATGATGCAACATAGTTTTCAACTACAGAAGTTCAGAAACTAAGAAAGCAGCTGTTGGAGATTGGTGAAAAGCGGAAAGATGGCAAATTTGTTTGCGATGATGGTACCATTCCTCCTGGAGAGACGGAAATCAGCGAGCTTTACGAGAGATGCATTAAGTGGTCCGATCTAGTATTGGAGAGGTACGGATCGAAGCAATTCAAGGCTCTGTTTGTTCCATCCACTGACTTGGGTTTCTTATCCTCAATTTTCAGAAAGGGCAATGTTCAAGAACAATGGCAACCCACGTACAATATTTTAGTAAACATTCGAAACGAGTTGGAAAAACTATCTTTGACTCAGGCTTGGTCATTGCGCGAGACCGACCTCTACGACTTCCAACGACAACTCGACAAGATTGACGAGAGCAGAGTCAATGGCAATTTCTTGGATGATAAGGGACAACCGGCCGACTTGTGGACGCAACGAACGATGTTATACCTTATCCGACGAAGTTATGCTTACATCTACTCCTTCATGCTCTCCTCAGAGCCGGTGTCCGAGGCTCTATTACCGATATACAACCAACTGCAGACACTTAAGCGATGCCTTATTGAAGTGAAGAAGAACGGAGGTGTGACCTCTGTACGTGAGCTGTACCCATACAGTATGAAGGTAGGAACCAGTCAAGTACATATCAGTAGGACTACAGGTTGACAACAGACGCAGCTCAACTCGTTGGACGATATGCGAGTAGATGGCAAGTTTGTCGTTAATGGCGATATCCCTGAAGGTCAAAGCAGTGTCAGCGAGCTCCTCGCTGAGTGCTTTGACCTGAACTATGAACTACGAGTCGCAGCTGAAGAAGGCATCAATAAGGGCGAATGAGGTGAAGGGTCTTTATTTGATAATGGCAATAATTGATCGTTGATTAGATGGACGTGTAAATTTGGCAACTGGTCAAGATGCCATTTGGATTTAATCTCCAGTTTCAAGCTTTTGTTATTTGTGTTCAGCAGCGAATTCTACGGAGGCATTTGGTTCTTTTCAACATGTTCGGGCTCTTCCAGCAATGGGTACGATCTCAGCTGCGCTGATTGTAGGGCTGCACACGAAGCCGGGAGGGGCAATCACATTCTTCTCAAAACGGCATGCTAGATTTGTTGGGTACCATTTATATGGTGGTTATGCCTCTTTTCTTCTTAATATCATGGGTTTCTGAATGCGCACAGAAAAGGGTAAATTTGTGCCTATAAGAGTCAGTTCCTATTGTTGCCGCTTTCATGTACGCAGCTCTCACCTTCTCCAAGTCCCAGACTCCGGATGTCACATAGATGTCGTTCTTCAATTGTTCGAGAACCTGCTGCTTCGATTCTGCTCGACATACGAGCGTGCTACCCATGAAGTCGAACGTGGCCGGGTTGTCGCCTGCAGGGAGTTCATTCAGAAGGGCACCTTGCGAACGTTAATTGAATGCCATTAAACCAAGTCTGCAAGGTAGACGTACCGCCCATTTTCCAGTTTCCAGATTTAATGTTTGGAGCCATGTTTTTCATGTGAGTTCTGCTATCTGTGAGAAGAGGGTGTGGATTCGTGTCATCGCCCTAGCAGGATAACTTACTGTCTCACCTCGAGACGCTTGTCCTTGGTGCCAGGCTTATCGGGGACAATGACGAGAAATTCATGGGATTTGGAAGCCGATGCCATTGTGCGGACGAATCGGGTTGTTGGAAAGCGGGATCGGGCTGTGTGAGTGAGTCTGGAAAGGTAAGTTGGACGGAGGGCCATGATGTGTCATGGACGCTGGAGGCGGAAGTATGGTTGGCGGGATCAAACGTAGGATGATCATGCGGATAGTCCGTACAGCACACCGTAGATTAGGCGCGGGGAAGTCGCAGATGCGGGGTCTGCTGGGGGGAACTGCCGTTTGTGGCATCCTATTGGTCTTCAACTAGTTATTTGACTTTGAGGCAGCTTCACTCATATCTTTGAGACTGAATAACGTCATGAGTCCTCCGGCCGTCCATATCGTCATTCACCGCGACGACTCTACCGTTACTGTCGCTGGTGTGTTTGCCTCTCTTTCTGATGCCAATTTGGAGTGTATGCGGTTATTCGACGAAGCTCGCTTAGGGGGTAACGGGGAGAAGAATCGGAAGAGTGAAAAGGACTTGTCGGGCGAGCCACTGAGATGGAATTTGCCGGATGGGACATCATGTTGGGTTGAGACGCACCGGATTGCTTGAAGATGGGTCTTGCATTATTGGAATATTGTATCTCGTTGCAGTTTTTATTTCCATGGTGTATGGGGGCAGGATGAGGCTCCTAGGCTGCGATAGTACATGGAGCCAGGAAATACGTTCTCTGCTATGTTGAGGACGTGGGACGTGCGTCAACTACTTGCAACAGCATAGTCAAAAATATGGATCTGGGGGCTGACAAGGACGAGCTATTCTTTTATTTCTCTTTCTTTTGGCTGATCGTAGTTTTCGACGCCGGAAATAGCCTCGCTATTCGGGTTTAGGGTAGTGGTGTAGTGAAGAATTGCTATTCAGAGGCAGGTCGATGTAAAACTGCTGACGACCAAGAGGGTGATGGCCAATAGGATGGATGGCATGGACGAGAGGGCCCTATTGGAGCAATTCATCAATAACATTGATGACTTGAAATTAATTATACTGACAGCCACCCCTACCCCTAGTCTCCGAGTCTCCCGTCCATGGGACCAGTGACGTGACCTACAAGGCCAGACCAGATCCTTCTTCAGGCTCCAATTGACTGTCACCCCCACTGCGGGAAGGGGAAAGTGGTAAGCAGGCACGTGGAGCCAGGAGGACAGATTTCATCACCGGCCCGGCAACCTATTGCCCTCCCCAGGATCCATCATGTAATTTGACTATGGCTTGCGCTGGCATCGCTGTGTATCGGCCGACTGCCTTTCAACAAATCAACCCCCACTCGGTCTTCGGTCGCATAATTCGACCCGTGTCGCATATGGGATCCTTCTTGTCTGCGTTCTGAATGCATACACGGGCCGACAAGTGTATGATTCCAACGCAGACTACCCCCCATCATGGCTGAGGTGGACGGACTGCCCACCTTCGGCGCCGAGCTGAAGGTACGTCGCTGGCCAAGAGCTGACTTCGAAGAGCTGTAGCACAAAGCCTTCGATCAAAGCTGGCAAGCAGTTCCATGACCAATGAGTGATTGACTGACCGCCATGCAGGATGGGTTCAAATCAGCCAGCGCTTGGGTTGGCCATGGCCTGGCCTGGCTCGAGGACATACAGCAATTCTATCGCGAACGTTCCCTCATCGAGAAGGAATACAGTGCGAAGCTGAGCGCCCTGGCTAAGAAGTATTTCGAGAAGAAAAACAAAAAGTCTACCCAATTGAGTGTGGGTGATACACCTACCTTGACACCCGGCTCATTGGAAAGGTACGATACGCGATGCGAACCATATTACATTGCATCGCACAGTTGGACTGACACGAAGTAACAAAGTGCATCACTAACAACATGGTCTACTCAACTGACCACTCTCGAATCACGGGCTGCAGAGCACGACAAGTATGCGAGCTCGCTCATATCCCAAGTTGCCGAGCCTCTAAAATACTACGGTGGACGTTTCGAAGAGCTTCGCAAACGACTTGTTGAGTATGCTGACAAGTTGGCTGCCGAGCGCGATTCATCATACGGAGATTTGCGCAAAGTCAAAGCTAGATATGATGCCGTCTGTCAAGAAGTCGAGGCCAGGCGGAAAAAATCCGAATCTCATTACGACAAAGCCAAGGCCCAAAGTGCCTACCAACAGCAAATTTACGAAATGAATAATGCTAAGAACAGCTACCTCATCGCTATCAATGTCACTAACAAGCAAAAGGAAAAATACTACCACGAATATGTGCCGGAGGCCATGGACAGTCTGCAGGATCTAAGCGAGTTTCGAACTATCAAATTAAATGGGCTATGGGAGGCTGCAAGTAAGCTCGAGGGCACCATGCTGAAGGATAGCCAGAGTATTATGGAGCATTTAGGCCAGGAAATTACCAGAAACTTGCCGCAACTCGACTCTCTTATGTACATGAGACACAACATGGGAGCCTTCCTGGAACCCCCTGACAAGGAGTTCGAGCCGAGTCCTGTGTGGCACGACGATGCCACCATGGTGGTGGATGATATAGCCAAGATTTACCTGCGTAATGTTTTGAGCAAGTCGAAATCCCAGTTAGGCGAGTTGAGGCGAGAGGTGGACAAGAAACGTCGAGAAGTCGAATCAGTCAAGAAACTTAAACAATGCATACGAGAGGGAACAGAGACAAAGGACGAAGTCGAGGTGGTGCGGTCGTTATTCGCCATGCAAGAGGACTTGCACTCGGTGGATCGGCAGCGACTGACGGCAGAGGTCGAAACTGGTACCATCACGGCCGTCGTAGGCGACGTCACACTCGGTGCTAAAAACCACAATTTCAAGGGCCAGACCTTCAAGATACCAACCAATTGTGACTTGTGCGGTGAGCGAATTTGGGGCTTGAGTGCCAAAGGTTTCGATTGCCGAGACTGTGGCTATACTTGCCACAGCAAATGTGAGATGAAGGTCCCGGCCGATTGCCCCGGGGAGCAGAGCAAGGAAGAGCGCAAGAAACTCAAAGCAGAGCGACAAGAGGCTGCTAATCGTCTCGTCGTGCGAGATCCGGCAGCTCCCTCACATGTAGCAGAGCTACCTGATTTATCGAGAACGAATACAATGGCTTCCCTAAGTTCCCACTCAGCCAAGAGATCAGTATCTGGGCAAGCAACACCCGCAGAATTGGAGATCAGCGATTCATCGACAGCAGTACCAGCAGGTCGTCCTAGCGTCTCGCCAAGTGCAAGTGGCGCTACGATAGCAACACGCAAGAGAATGGTTGCTCCGCCACCGGCTGCGTACATAACTGACACGTCAGCTGGCGGACTCAATGGGAGCGGCGAGAAAGAGGAGAAGAAAGGTAAAATGCTGTATGCTTTCGATGCCAGCGGAGAGGGAGAGCTATCGGTTCCTGAAGGCCGGGACGTTGTATTGCTAGAACCTGATGGTATAGTATCCTCTTCATCATTATGTTTCGTTTATTCACCTTGTTGACATTTTCCAGATGGATCTGGTTGGGTCAAGGTGCGCGCGGGCTATAAAGAAGGCATTGTTCCAGCATCTTACGTTGAGTTCACTGCTTTTGCCTCTTCCGCATCTGCAAGACCGGACTCGGTGTACTCGAATTCTACGACATCATCGGCGGCTCCATCGACCGTTGCCGGGGTCAAGAAGAAGGGACCGGCTGTGGCACCACGACGGGGAGCCAAGAAGCTCAAGTATGTCGAAGCTCTGTACGAATATGCCGCTCAAAGCTCAGACGAGCATTCTATGGTAGAAGGAGAGCGCTTTGTGTTGGTAAAGGACGATCCGGGAGACGGATGGGTTGAGGTGGAAAAGGCGGGTGTAACGGGCAGCGTCCCAGCAAGTTATGTCCAAGCTGTGTAGGGGGGTGTGACTATGGAAGCAGATAAAGCGAGTCTGGATTTCTGCCATTCTGGAGAGGTGAGAATTTGCATATGATTCTGAACTGTAAGCAATTGCAATTGACGATTTATCCATTGAATGAAGGATGGCCGTAGAAGGTACATTGTCGTTGCTTCGAGGGGCTAGCCGGTAAGTTTCGTTCAGGAAACTAGCGCGGAGTGGTCATATTAGTTGTACGAAGACGAACAACGAAATACGGCTGTTCATGAGCCTCAAGAAACGACTTTGTTTCTAACGACATGTCCATCTAAATAAGACACGAAGTACTCGAGAGCGGCCATCGTCAAAAGGAGCTGAGTTGCAACTCAGCTCTACTAATGTTGGCAAGACCCACCTGCGCCGCATGGAAAGTCTGCGTCTCGGCTTGGCTTGCCCCAAACCTCTCGATCCCGATTTTTTTCAATCTGGTTTTAAGCAAAGCATATTTCCCCGGCAGTTGCAGTGATACAGTTTGCGAGCCTTGCATTGAAGCTGCGGGATTAGCTCAGCCTCGGCGACTTTGAGTGGCTGGCGTGGGCTGTTGACAATTGGGCCTTTCGCGCCGTCCACTCTGCACAACCTGTGGCCGGCACCGCAGATTCATCATGAGTGCTGACGCAGGGTCATCGAGTCGTCAAAATAAATCGCCCGACGTGGTCTTCAAAGACGCCTTTGGTTTGAATGATGTCAGCCGTCAGGAACAGGGGGATCTGCCGCAGCATGACTACGATGTTGAGACGGTGGAGCGGGTGTACAGGTATGTTGTTGGCAGCGGCCGACGGCGAAGTGCTGTCCGCGTCTTTTTTCTTTGTTCAGTCCAGTCTCTTGATTACCTTGACGATGGTCGTAGTTGAGTAATAGAGAGACTAACGGATATGGGTAGGAAACTCGACTGGAGAATCATTCCTCCGTTCTGGCTGCTCTACTTCTTGTGCACTGCCATTCGGTCCAATATTGGAATTGCGCAGACGATGAACATCGCCCAGAAGCACGACCTTATGACGGTCTTGCAATTGACGGCCAAAGATACGTCGACTGCTTTGGCCTTGTTCTACGTCTCGTATGTTATATTCGACTTTCCTTCCAACCTGGTCATGAGCAAAGTTAGCCCACGAGCATGGATGGCCCGCATCGTCTTCGCAACTAGTCTCATCGGAGCGTGCTTCGCCGCCGTCCAGAACGCGTGGAGTCTGAAACTGCTGCGCTTCCTGTTGGGCATGGTTGTTGCGGGATTATGGCCTGGCATGGCGTTTTACCTCACCTTGTTTTATCCACCATCACGAACCGGCAAGCGCATTGGCATGTATTTCACGGCCTCACAGGTCTCTGCGGCTGTGGTTGGGCTGGTCTCTGCGGCTTTCCAACTTATGGACGGTATAGACCAGATGGAGGGCTTCCGTTGGATGTTTCTCGTCTATGGGCTGGCTGGGATCGGCCTTAGCATTGCTCTCCTCTGGTGGCTCCCTGACAGACCGTTGGCGCCTGGACAGGTGCGACGACGGTCCAAGTGGCTAAACTGGATGCCCAAAACACCCGAAGCCCTCACCGGGCAAGATGCGATCGTGCATTATCATGATCTGCGACGTGTTTATCACTCTCGACCATGGACGTTGAAGGATTTGGAACATGTGGTGCTGGACTGGCGCATCTGGCCACTAGCCCTCATGTATTTTGGTGTTGTCGGCGTCGGCATCGGCACTCAACTTTACGGGTCAGTGATTATTGCTGCGATTCAACCAAAAGCGAGTCCCATAACAGTGAGCTTACTGTTTGCTCCGATTTGGATTATGGATCTCATTGCTATTGTCATTGTGACACCCTTATCTGATCGATTCCATAACCTACGAGCCTTGTTCTTCGCTGGATCTGTCTGTATCCAGATTGCCGGCCTGCTGACGACCACTTTCGCTCTGAAGAGTGGATGGTTCCGCTACGGCGGCCTCCTCATGATTGGATTTGGCCTTGGACCGACCGTGCCAATCTGCATGGCTTGGAGCTCAGAAATCTTCCAGCGTCGCCACGGCGAGGTTGGCGTCGCTGCTGCCACAGCCCTGGTGTCGGGCCTAGGCAACATGGGTAGTATTACCACCTGCTATGCCTTCTACACAGGTTGGCCAGACGACGCCAAGAAAGGCCCCCATCAATTCCGCAAGAGTAACTTGACGATGATTGGCCTACTATGTCTGAGCATCGTCAGCGCATTTGTCATGATGCTGTTGCTCCGCGTGATTGGCAACCCGCCTAGTACCAAGCTCTACGATGACTCATCCAATGAGTTTGAAGACGGAGCAGCGAGGCGAGAGTCACAGCAACGTGGATTCGGCGAGTTGCCTGCGTTGCTAAGGTCCCGCCGTGTCTAAACAATCTGGATCGTGAGCCGCCCTCGGCAGCCTGCTTGTCGCCAACACTTTACCCGGGGACTTCAACCTGTCTGAAAAAAGTCATTTAACATCACCTGGTTCTCTCCTTCAGGTACAAAAGGCCCCGTTACGCCTTAATCTTCAACGCTTTGTGACGCCGGCAGTGTGTTAATATGACTTCATCACTATTTGTTTATCCCTACATAATATTGTATTACTTTCCTATTTCTTGTATAGGCATCTTCTAAGTATTACGATACCCCCATCAGCGTTAGTGCCCGCTGTCTGACGAGTCTTATGTCATGTGTTATATCCTGGCGACAGTGCTGCTACCCCATCCTTGACACGGCGTGTTCGGACCGAGTATCTTTATTTTGTGTCGCCAACAGGACTGGAACATCATTTGAGGAACTCGTGGGCATTGAATCCACTTTACTTGGTTTTGTACTGCAATAGTTCATTACTGTCTTGCAACGTTAAATTTTGAATATTTGTTTGCGTGAAAGTGAAAGTTTATGCTGGACTGGTGAACGGTAAAAGCATGGATCTCGACTTGCTAATGTCCATGTTGTAGAATGAAGCATATGAATTGCCCATCTTTAGTTAAGACTTCGAGTGTTGAGCATGGGCATCCCGATATCGCATTTTGCTGCAAAGGCAAGTGCGTAGCATTATGCACGGATACAATTTTGATGTACTAATTTAATACATTGAGATGCAGCACTCACGCACAAGGATTTGTGTCCAAGCGATAGCCATGTCGTAGGATAAAGCTTCACTCTTTTTTAAAAGCAGGCCGGGCGCGCCTATAAGACTCAAGTTTGAGTGCAAATGCTCTATTTTGAAAGGGCATGTACTTGTTTTAGTGGAATCTCTGATTGTCCATCAGCCTGGAAGCATGCATTTGTCTCCGCCAATATGAAGAAGCCAAGTCGTTGCTGCTACCAAGGATGACGTTCCTGCATACCTCAGTTATACGGCCACTGCTTGGGTAGGACCGTGGATAAGGGTCTGGTGTTTCAAGCTGCATGATACGGCAGGGGGACATCTCAGGGCTATCATGTCACACCGTGATTGATTGGCAAGTAAACGTCTCGCAGCTTTTTGAGTGCGGCATAACTAATTGCCCGACGGGCCTGAATGAGTACGGATGTAATGTCCAAGACACTCGTGTACAGGTATGAGTGTGGCTCATTTTCCAACCGTTGTGTTTGCCTCATGCTCATGAGAGAGTCGAAGTGTACATCATCTGGTCCAGTTGCGTTACCGGGGTGCGCAATTTGGGCTGTGTCAGTCCAGGCAGACCGTGCGTTGGACCAGATGACTCCACAGAAACGCATTGATATGCGCATGCGTGATATAAAGATGCTCCAGTACTCCGTACGCTCCTTGTCATCAGTCAGACTGGCATGGCAGATGGGGTGTTCTGAGGCTGGGATTGTATTAGTGCTAATTTTGGCAGAAGCAGTATTACTCGATGCGGCCGTGTCAGGCCACACATCGAATGTCTCTTAATCACATGAGAGAGGTCGCTACCAAGGCACAGCGTCAGAAAAAAAAAGAAGAACGTGGTCCAGTTAAGACCGTTCTTTCCCTCACTTGAAAGCCCCAAAGCATCTATTGCCATAGTTAGCGTCCACATGAATTCACTGTTGTAAGTGGTCCGCACCGGACCGACCCCGGGGTGTTTTAGCTACTCGATGTAGCTAACGCTGGTGCCTTACGCCATGGGACACTCGGCCTAACAGCTCACGGTGAGATTCACGCGCTTGTTTCGTGAGACATTTTTGCCACGTTAATGACGCGTCTTGCCTCACGGTTGGCAGACATTTGCTTGGATGTTGGTCGCCGGGGTCCACTAATTTGCATGATGCCATGACGGGACGACGGGGATATCATACCGAAAAGGAAGGCAGCTGGACAATGTATGGATGCCGTTGGGAGGACGAAGCCTTGCTGGCTTGCAGCTAGCCAATACTCGCCTTAGTTGCGTCGACCAATGAGTCAGAGTTGGTGAATTAACGGCGTGGAGTTGAGACAGGGCGAGTCACTCCGAGGTTCGCATCGGGCTTGGTCGCCTAGCTCATCTCACGACGATAAAAACAGGATGAGATGTCCTCCCTCGAGAAGAGAAACTCAGAAGGGAGGAATATTAATTCGCGAGTTTATGAGGTTGCCCGAAGGTGACTGCGCACGAATACGACGGGCACGTCAACGCCACAACGTTCAACGCCGCATCTGCTCAGCAAGACGGAAAGACGCAAGGTCGAGAGGCCCACCATATCACGTGACCAGGATTTCGACTAATCGCCAAGCTGGCTGAACTCTGGATTTCCGCTGAGGCGGATGTCGACGGTTTGACACCTTCATACCATATTTTTCAGGCCAGCAAACCACCACCCCAGCCTGACGCTACTTGCTTGTTGCGTCGAGAACTACACGAGCTCCTCTCGTCGGGTCCTGGCAGCTATCACCAGACTCCGGTGACAACGACTGCGCTTGCTGCTGTGCCCGCACTGCACACTTGCACCCGCGCTGACGACGACAATACCCCCCGACGCCTTGCGCGACCGGCGCCTCTGCTTCTTGGCTCGCGAGGTCGACTTCTTCCGCCTCTCTTGCCACAAAACGTGTCGTCGCGGCACCCCAGAGGGACTTCGCCTGCAGCATATAGAGGAGCCGCCGTCATGAGTGTTGCCTATGAACCTAGGTCGTTCATACATGAGGGAGCATATCCTCCGGTCGGGGACGAGCATGCTCATGATGCAGACCAGCGGTACACCGACTCAGAGGTGGCTGAGCATCTGAGTAATTATACTGCCGATACATCCCTCTTAGGGGATGAGCGAGGGATCATGGGCGATCAGGGGAATAATCTGCAAGAGGCCACGCGGCTGGCATTAGGAACCTCATTCCCTTCACCAATAGCAGACCCTTCGATACAAGCGCCCTCAATAGCCCAGACGCTGTCCGAAAGCAAAGATCCTTCGCTGGTTGTCAGGTCGCCTACCCCGCCGCGAGTGAAAGTTATCACCAAGCCTGATCGCGATGTCGTCAAGCAAGCCGACGGCAAATTCCACTGCCCCCTGGAGGAGTGCAAAGAGGAGGTGCGCGCCTTTTCGCGAAAATGCGAATGGAAGTAAGCGGATATTTGCATGACTAGATAGAATGCTCCCGAAACTGCCATGACTAACTATCTGACAAAGCAAACACATGGACAAGCATGAGCGGCCGTATCGATGCCCAGCGTCCGGATGCGAAAACCTCCCCGGCTTCACATACTCGGGCGGCCTTTTAAGACACGAGCGTGAGGTGCATGGGAAGCATGGCGGACCAAAGAACACCGTCAACTGCCCGCATCCAAACTGCAAACGACATACCGGAAAGGGCTTTTCACGGCAGGAAAATCTGAACGAACACTTGCGCAGAGTGCATACGAATGGTGACGGAGCGACACCGCCTGCCGACTCGGTCGCATCCGCTGATGATAACGAAAGCGAAAAGTCGGGCGTGAAGCGCAAGCGGCGCTCTAGTGGCCATGGGGACGATCTGGCGGAACTTCGAGATGAAATCAAGCGAGTTCGTGAAGAGAACGACAAACTCAAGTCGGAAATCGAACAGCAGTCGCAACACTCGCTGGCGATGATGGCACAGATTGCTGAGCTTCATGATGCTCTTAGACATGGTCTTGGACAACAGAATCTGGGGGCCCCGACCGCACAGATGATTTAGGGAGCAGAGCGGGCTCGAGACACTCTGGAGAATATCGTTCATTTCTTTTCACTGCAGTAACCTGTACGACACCGACTCCGGATCCAACTCTCGAGTATACGATTACAGGGAGAAGCACGTATGCCGTCAGGTTAAGTGCGAGATCTTCCGACTCCTTCAGCCGCTGAGACAAAGACGTTATTCAATTCAGGAAAAAAGTCTGACTGCTTTCCACCGAAACGACAAACTCCCAAAAACATAAAAAATCGTTGGACAAACCAACAACTCGAAAATAAACCCCTAGGGAGCAAAGCACAATGAATATTTTACGAAGGAACCGCAACCCCTCAAACGAAGAAACGCAGCAAAATAGACTTAGCCAACTCCACTTCTTCCCCTTCCCTCCCTTTTTTTTTTCCCCAACCTCGTGAGAAGGACCTTGCGAGGGACACATCTCCGAATGCAAGCATTCTCCTTCTCGTATTTATATTTGCAGCACGGCTAGGCGTTTCAGGACATACAGGGGATATAATAGACATGGACAAGGGGCATTTACAGATGACGCGTTGCCGGAATGGTGGACGGTCCAATCCTATCTTAAACCTAACACGCAAGCGGTTTTTCTTCACCCAGCTTGATTCTTTTTTTTTTTTTGGTCGTATTTCCACTCTCAATGTTTGTTCCCTTGTTTCACGGCCTCACTAGTTATAAGATGGAAGTAACTGGCGTTTGATACCAAGGGGATAAGACGTCCTCTTTTTGTCCATAGCAGTGCTGAGGTGGAAAAAAAAACCGGGAAGCCTTTGAATTTCATGCATTTCTTGGAACTTAGCTGAGCGGGGAGGAGGATACGGGGATGGACATGCCCGTTGTATGATAGACGGTGGGGTTTGTGCTTTGTGTATGTACTAGAATCGTCGCTTTATGAAACGGTTGTGGTTTTCGCCGCATGCTCTGGTGTCTTGGTTGTGTCGTGGGCTTGACGACCGTTTTGCAATTTCCGGCCCGGATGGGTTGTCGACTTTCTTGTAAGATAGGTTGAGCCATTGCACGGGCATCGAGCCTGAAGTGTTTGGCCTCGCACAGTCTCGCCTCGACCTCTATGGCGGACAAGCAGAAACGTTGCGCAGAATGAATGGACTGACGCACCGCACCGATGCTTATCCAGCCTGCTCCAACACAGCTGTTCCATCAGCTTCTTTTGCCGAGCACATCCCGCGACTCGGTCTGTGGGCACGCCGAAGGTAGACCCTGCTAGACATCAGGGAAGTTCATTCGCACTTCGCGATGCATCTCGAGCGTCAAAGGTCCCGCTGGGTCTCGTCGTCTTAACTCAGCTAGAACTGCAAGGATGTTCCGCGTCTGCAAGCTTATCTTCCTTTCGATAAGGCATCTTGACGCCGCAGGGGCATCGAACTTGGTCGTTGTAACATGGCAATCACGTCAACCGGTTCCGACGGGAACGGCCATCGGCGGTTGACTTAATACTATTTATCATCTTCTATCATTCACCGCGTGTTTCAGATTGGGTACTCTGGAATTTCGTCTCAAGGTGCGAAGATGTACTAGACATCAGTAGCAACACAGTGCAGACGACACAGCGAAGATGACCGCGTTACTTACTGCGTTTGAAACGTGAGATTGTAACACTTACGGATTTTCCTCATTTCAGTCACGACACAGAAAATGGTTTTCGAGATGCATGCGCTCGAGTAGTTCTGCACACAACTTTGGCTTTCACATAAAGAACAACATCGAGCACGTTTCTACAGAATATCTCGTCAGATTATCCCACTGCATGGGGAATATGTCAACAACTAGAGCTACTTAGGTACCTAGGTAATCGAGTCGATGCCTTCTATGGCGAGCGACTTTCAAAGACTCTTGTTGGCCAGCCCCACTACATGTGATGTCTGGTGTTCGCCTTCTACTCACCAGCAGCCCTTAAACTTGCCATCTTGTCTCGTATCCTACCGATACCACCAAGCTACTTCAACATGGCACTTTCGCGCTGCAATGTTGAGAGGATACAGCAGCAACAAGCAACGCCCCCTCTTGCGAGCGTCTCGCTCGCCGAGATACTGAATGGAATGGACTTAAGTGCTGTCAAAGACCGCTCTGTGGCGGTTGCGAAACGCCTAACACTGTTCGGCCATGGAGACTATCTGGATCATATACGAGTAAAAATCGACGGAACACAACTGGTGACCATGCAAGATAGTCAATTCGAGGAAGACTTGGAGTCGTGGCGACAGGTGCTTGGGTTGCTGACCCAGAAATGGACGCCTATAAAACAAGCTTTGTCTGCAGGGGGATCAACGGCTGCGTTTGTCCCTGTTGAGAGCCAGGAGAACAGCTTATTGAAAGAGCGTCAGCGTATGTTGGAATACAAAATGGCATGGTATCTCGGGGAGGACTCACTACGTAAGTGGCCAATTTGTTTATTTCGTCATGCGCTTACGCTTTCAAACACAGCATCCCCGACCTTGGCCACCTCGCCCGCTCCCAATATTGTACCGAAACGAACAAAACGGAAACGGGACGAAGACCTGCATGATCTGAAAGATGATCGGCTCGACACGTCCAAGAGGAAGCGCCAAAAAAGAACGGCATCACGGCAACGACAAGCAGTCTCCGAACAGCCACCAGTCTTCAAGCCACGAAAAAAAAACCTACCTGTCTTACCCTTGACACCGAAACCAGCTACAACTGAGGACTGGAAAGACACAAAAATCTTTTCTAAAATATCACAAGGAGCTGATCGTCGCCAGAAAGAGCGAGTCACGCCGAAGGACTTTGACATTAAAGTCTCACCTTCGCTATCAAGGGCGTCCCCGCGCAATAATGCCCCGGCATTGGTATCACCACCAGAGCACAATCAGTATCACCAGGTTTTGAGCCAGGGTATACAAGCTGCGGACACCTATGCGGCGCAGTCGGAGGTTGCAAGGGCTCGCACTAGACTTGAATCACGGGGGCGGCGGCCCTTAGTGCGTGTTGAACGGCTGAATAACCCATCGAAGTTGTCAATATCGAAACGTATATACACTCAAAGTGCCTTGGCCTTGTCATCATTACGAGACGTTGTAACGTTATCAGCCAACTCGAGCAGACTGGGTCTAGCATCGGAAAGGATGCAAGCTTTTGACTGAGATGTACCGAGTGCACACAGTGGACGCGCCGAGAAGCCACGAGCATAAGCGATAGTTGGATTAGATTAATGTCCAAGAGCGACCGAAATTGAAGAGGTGGCACACAGTTGGCCGTAAGCACTAGTGACTTATGCCTGCCGTGACATCTGCCGATAGTCTTTCTGAAGACAAGATTACCTCGATCTAGTCCCAATGTCTAGTCCCAATGTTAGCGAGGCTTTACCTAAGACGCTCTTAATGTTTTATTCCATTCAACGGGCACTCCGGCTGACTTTACGGATTGTGGCGAGCTAGTAGTTAGCTCGTAAAACATGGCGGCTTGTGGAATCCGGCTGATAGCCGATACCTGTCTTCGTCTTCACTCTCGAGTCATGAGCTTGGAGTGTCAAGTCTGGCTGCTAGCGTCTCCGCGGGACGAGATCGACTCACCGGCTAGTGTTGATAGCTCGAGCGGGTTGCCGCTCAAAATTGAAGAATGCCATTTCATGTTAAGATAATTTCTTCGTCGTGAGAAGCTGACTGTGGATAGCTCACCTGATTTTTTCAAAAGGTACTCACGTCATTGCTGGTCCCATCAGCCGGTCTTGTGGATATCCCATTGTGCAGGTTTCTGTCACTGTACTTAGATGATAAGCGACGCTGGCTGAGCATGCTTAATCGCTTCATTTTCCAGTCGAACTTCCAACATCGATACGCAAGCGCATCACTATCGTCTATCATGTGGCGGAAGCTGTTTGTTCGTTCACGTGGTATCTTAGATGACTGATCATGAGCACATATGCCACTATATACGAAGGCAAGAGGCAATATGCCGAAAATACCGTCGAGAAAGCAATGGCGACGTAGATCAGGATACTGATCCATTACATCAGATAGATTGACTGATTTCATACCATATGATGCTGACCAGGTATGCTGCTGGCCGTCATGTCACGGCTACAAGCATGAGTTCCAAGTCACCTGGCTCTCTGAGGATAAAAGCGGTGTCTAAGAAATACTTCTATATTACTTCTGGGCACACCGTACGTGATAAGCTTTCGGGTATTTCTTGTCTCAGCCTGACGAATGAACCGGGTTATTTGCTGCTTCCCCCGTCTCCTGAGTCGAAAACTCGTCCATCAAACGGAGAAAATCCGGCGTTGGGGGAAAGTCTGCAAAGTGCCACTTCATCCGCTCCCAATCTGTGAAGCCATGTTAGCACGATGCTTATCAAAACAAAGTAAAGCAAGTTCCGTACACAAAGGCCACCAGCCAGCGAATTCCCAGTCGATAAGGTACAGTTGCCCATCCGCGGATCGGATAACATTCCTCGGGCATATGTCTGCGTGTACAAAACCGACTTGGTCAGGCTCGCGGTCGAACTCTGCAAAGTCGGTCCTCTCATCAAGGATGTTTAAGAAATGACGAGATTCGCTGAATGGCCCAAGTCCAGGTGGCCCATCCTGCCCCACACCAAATGCTCCGTCGCGGACAGGCCCGCCTCCAATTGACGCTGCGATGATGCTTCCAAGCGAAGATGGTGGGTGACATGCATGAAGTTGCTTTAGGATGTTCCACAATTGACCAACAGTTTCTCGCTTCTCCTCATCAGTTAGCCGAGGCCACAAGCTCTCGAGTGATTCACCACGGATATAGTCCATGGCGATGAACAGTCCTTCTTGCATTTGATACGTTCGATGAATGCGAGGTAAAGGCACCGACGTCCTGGAGGCAGCATACTGCATCGCTTCCAACTCCTGCTGCGAGCACGGGCCCTTGATCAGTTGTCGGGCTGACACCTGGACAATCCTTCGCTGCTCATCATACATGATCTTCTTCCCGAAGAACATGCGAAGGGGGAGTATCCATTCTTCGAACCTGTTCATCAGAGCACAGAAAAGCTTGACCAGGGAGCTCCCATGGCCACCATGGTTCCCGTCTACAGCCATGCTCTCTGTGAGGAGTTGTGGGGAAACAAGTTGAAGCGTGGGGTAGAGGACGAGAGACGGTATCAGAGCCAAGATGACCCAAGTCGCAGTGCGCCCGGCCATGTGTAGAAAGGTACCGATCAAAACTGAGCGATAGGCCGCGGAGATAGGTCGAGAAGCGAGCGATTGAAGAAGGCCATTTGGAAAACATGTTTTTCATTGTCAGAACGAAGAAACATTAACGCAGCTCGATTGACAAATACCCGCGATTCAGGAAAGGAAAGCGAAGGTTCACTCGCGCATGAAAGCCGGGAATAAGTTGTCATCGGAAGATCGCGGATGGACCCCGCGCGTGGGTAGAGGGTGGCGATTGTCCGACATGTGCGTGTTCTCGGCATTTGACTGATCATCGTCGTTTGTCTATCCCTTGCGTAGGCGAAGGCGCTAACGAGGTCATGTGATCCACTCCACCCTCGGTGGATGTTGTCCGTCTGACGTAATATTTTCCGTCCTTGGCCCTAGTGAGGCACTTTGGCGACCAACTTGGCAGGCGGTGACACTGGCTTACATACTGCTAAGCCATCTGCAAAACATCACAGTGTACTTACTAATACTACGACTTCATCAATTAGCAGCAGCCTCAGCAGTAACTTTAGGCATATGCCGCTAGTCACACTGCCCCAATGCATCTAGTCAGCCAGCAAAAATGCCTCATTGGATCAAACACGAAATACAGTCTTGGAGATAGTTCAACTCAGGTACCTATGCATGACGTGTGGGTCAGACGATCGCGAGTCGCGGTGAGGAATTGCGCTCTTTCGTGAGTTTGAGATCGGTCGTACAAGCTTTTTCGAGCATAATTGCGACTCAAGCTCGTGATGACATGAGAGCCTTTGTTCTTCGAGGTTGGAGACCTGTGTCTCCAGATGACGCTCTGACGAAAAGAGGATCATTTGCAAAGTAGTTTCGACGAAGTGAGATTGTGGACTGAAAAGACACAGAGTTGACTTCTCACGACACGTCACTGTTCTCACTCTATATCTGCAAATTTCTCCATCAGTCACAGTCTCTGAAGTGTGATGCAGGCTCCCACATGGCCTTTATCTCCGACGATCCGCTTCCATGCAAGTGCAATACGACTCCAATGCATAGCCGGTTTATCGATTGAGGATACAGTCAGCAGCTAGTTATGGGTTCAGGCAGAAGGGCTGAAGTACTCCTGAAGACGGACAAGAGTGCACACAGGGGACGTGGTTTCTAGCGCAGTCGAAGAAATATATAAACCCCCTTTCGGTCCTCAATCTTTACAGCTTAGCACCTACATTCACAGACAACTCAAGTCATCAAGTCAACTTCATCAAAAAACAAAACTTCTTTTACTCCTTCAACATGCAACTTTCCACCGTTCTCGCTTTGGTCGTCAGCATGATGGCTGCGGCTACGCCCGTGGCTGCTGGAAGATGCTGCTCTCCCTCGTGTGGAGCTTGTCTTAGTGGAACTCACTGCAAGGTAAGTTCACTCGCAATCATCTCCGAGATGGGTTGCAGATTTTCTGACCTGTACATAGACCAACGTGGAATGCAGTGGTGTGGGTGCTCCATATCACCGCTGCTGCTAGAAATAAGAAACCTGAACAATCCTAAACAACGTTTGGATGCTTGAAGCTATGGACTATGTCAAGGCATGCTCAAACTTTCTTTTCCCGTCCAATAGTGGAGATGCAACTGCAAGATGGGAAACATCATAGGATACTTGCTACGTTCCAGACAGAACTGGTTAAATCAACAACACATTCTTTCTGTACTCATTTGCCCCAAGGAAAAAGTCAAGGGCGAGTCTGAAACGCTGAAAGTGAAGTTGTGTTTGTCACTCGTCGCTGGGCCATGTATTTGGTAGTGCAACTGTATGCTTTATCTTGCCCATTGAGAATGTGCGCGATTGGAGCTGCAAAACTTGACGTGGTCAAATGTTCCATTCGCAGCTGGTGACAAAAGGCTGCTCAGGTGTGCTGCAGCTCGAGGTTCTTGACTCTCACAGGAAACGTCATAACAGCCCTGAAAGCTGCTTCTGTTGTGAGTCAAGTAAGGCCCTCTGTACGTGGGATCCAGCGTTGATTGTCAACAAGAAGAAGTGCGCCCTGTGACTGAGCAACTCAACACCATTTATATCCATTGTCATCGATGTAGCTAATCTAAAAGTCATGCCTCAGTAGCCCCCTATATGCTCGTGGCCCCTATCACAAGTTCCGCTCGCACTTGCCGGTAGTTAGTTAGCGATCGCCTGTATATAATTTTGGTCGCGTCACGTGATTGTAGCGGGTCAGGAACATCTTGTATCTTGTTGCGTGAGTGTAGAATTCGGTCATAAGCGAGACCTTCCCTTCTTCATCATTGGTCAATTGAGCGTTCGGCACATGTCGGGTACAGATCGGAAGTTCAGGATAGCCTAATGAGGCGCAAGTGCGCAGCTTGGCTTCAGGAGGGCATAGGCAACATGAAGGTTAGTATCACTCACTCGTGGCCTGAGGGTGACTCCAGTTTTTACTTTTTATTTTTTTTATTGGCTAGGAAAAGTCATAGACTCTATCTACCTCAGAGAATAATGTAACAGGTTTCTTGTTGTTTGTCCCTTCAACGTGCGCTGAGACACTAGCTACGTGGTTACAATGCTGACTATAACACTGGTAATTGCTTTTGCTGTGTGTAATTTCTGGATAATGAGCATCTCGACCAACAACAAGACTCAATTTTAAGCCATGTTCAGTTGACGAACTGGCCGGAAATTTCATAAGGGTGATGATCCCTCTAATAACTTTCAACTGTGGGTCTCCTCGTTTTGAACTCAAACGATTGACGCATAACTAGTTACCAAGTGAGTGGGTTAGTGTACGCTTGTCTTTGCTGGATGCGCATTCATGACATCATTATAGCATAATCATAACGTCGTGAGACGTAGCAGGTGCCATGTCTTTTTGCTGCGTTCCTGTTTATGAGAGACCGTACGGACCGTACGGGGCACAAGGGAATGAAATCAACGGGCGGCATCTGTTTGGGAAAAGGAATGTGAGACTGTTTGTTGTAGTGTTGGCACGGCGCTCGCATTCACGATGTCGTCACCTTGACGCTCGGTATTTGTTTGGACTTTTCAATTTGACCGCGCCACAATTTTACGAGAGGCAAACTCTTATTTTCTTCTCAATTCATTTCACGGACAACATTACGCAAGTATGATGGTCACGATCACTGAGGAAGTATAAACAGCCAAAGCGACCACGCCACTTGTCCAGAGAAACGTGCAACCGCCTCGTCTTCCATTGTTGTAACAAAGTTACCTGATACAACTAGCCACTAGTCAGCAACAGCAATTCGAACCATGAGTCGTAAAGTATGCATCACTGCGGCAGACGGCCATACGGGCTTTGCCATTGCCGAGCTCCTCCTCCAACACGGAGATTTCTCGCGAAAGATTGACTCTTTGACTGCACTTGCTCTGAATCCAAATTCGGAACGAGCTCAAGAACTCCAGGAGATGGGGGCAGCCATTGTCCATCACGTTCCCGGGCGCGTGAACAAAATGACCCAAAGTCTTAAGGAGATCGGTGCCGACACCATTTGCGTCATCCCGCCAACACATCCTGATAAACTGGATATCTGTGCGGAGCTTGTTGAGGCCGCGAAGAAAGCCCAGGTCGCAAACGTTTGCCTCATCAGTTCAGTTGGATGTGACTATGCGGATCCCCAGAAACAGCCGCGACTTCGAGAGTTCATCGATCTGGAGACCCTTGTCTTACAATCCAAGGGCGATGCAGAAACCCCAACAGGAGGCTCGCCATGCGTTATTCGGTATGCGTTGTCTCTTGATAGCCATTGAAATCGTCTACTGATTTAAGCAGCGCTGGCTTTTATGCGGAGAACTTGCTGCTGTATGCGCCACAGGCCAAGGAGGACGGAATCCTGCCTCTGCCGATCGGAGAGACCCATAAGTTCGCCCCCGTCGCATTAGGGGTAAGCTTTTTCGGAATCTAACTAGGTTACTTATAACTAACGATCAATCAATCAGGATGTTGCCAATGTTGCAGCTCATGTCCTTACGGGGAAAGGGAAGCATGGATTTGATGATAGGCACAGGGGCCAAATGATGGTTGTCACTGGTTAGTATGCATCGTCGCACGGTCGCGCTATTGTGCTAAGGAGATTTTTTTCTAGGTCCCAAGCTATGTGCTGGGCATGAGTTAGCTACAGCAGCTAGTACTGCCCTCGGCACCGAGATGAAGTTCGAGAACATTTCGGAGTAAGTCGTTTGAGACTCAGAAACTTCAGTATTCCACATAAAAGCTGATAATTGTTTCCAGGCGCGAAGCGAAGCGGGTTTTGAAGTCCCAATCCGAGTCTGACTCATCCGAGCAGCAGTACCTTCTGGAGTACTATAGCCTTGTGCGTGAGGGAAAGACGAATTATATTTCAACGACCGCATTCCATGATGTCACTGGGCAGCATCCTACAGAGCCTGACGACTTCTTCCGCATGTATGAGGATGAGATGAGGCCGAAGAAGAAGACCAAGAGAAGCCACCCCCATAATCATAAGTAGAGTTGTCTGGAACTTGTCTGTTCACGATGTTTTGTGATTAAATGGGGGAAACCTGTTGGATGAAACCCCAGTAAGGTCTGTTTAGACGGAGAAGAGGGGCCCTTCTTCGCCATCGTGCCGTAGTCGAATGCAGGCTTGTTAGATGGTTCGGAACTGTAAGTTAAGTCTTATTTGCTTCCTGGTTTCACTCGTATAACAATAAAAGGGCACGCGCTCTAGTGCTGAACAATGTGGTACAATTTATGCATGTTGACACTAAACCTTCACCGGAGATTGAAGAAACCAATTCCATACAAGAAGTAACCATACAGTCATAGCAGAATGGTGTATGATGCAGTCTATCATTCCACGGTTGATGATTGGATTCGTCGTCAAACCTGAGGCTCTTCTCTTGCGCCTGGTGAATAGAATTGGCCATGTTCTCTTGAGGCCCTAACACTGGATGGACATATCCTTGTGGTCAGCATAGAATACCCAGCTCAGGTGAAAATTACAGAAGGCCTCGAATCATCGCTCGGCGGCTTCTCCTGCATCGAAGAAAGACTTGAGAGCGCATCGATGCCCTCGTGATTAGAATCGTGGAAGCTCGTGCGCCAGCGGCATGCCAATCAGGATTTGTAAGTATGTGAGGGTACTCCGAATTGGCTACTACCAGTTTTCGCGGGAATATGCAGCATGAACTGTCACCGTCGTACAGGTGCTCTCGCCCGCGGCCGATGTTCCGGACCACGGCATGGAGACGAGATGGCGATTTTCATGTGTAAAACGAATTGGTTGTTTTGACTGGAGCGTTTGACAACGTATTGCAGGACGATATGCTCCTTGGCTCAAAGGCTTTGGAGCCAGAAGCTTCCAGAGTCGTGGTGATGATGAACGATGAACCGTGCTTCGAACTTGTCTGGAAAATAAGTGACTAAACGAAAATCGCAGAAGCCAATCTAGAAAACCACTGATATCGTGGCAAGGCGAGTGAATACATATCGGGACAGGTTGGACTGGGCCAAACCGTCTCGGAGTGGCATGATTTTGGAGACAAGATGAAGGCGGGAAATCTAATACCAGCCCCGTCGGCTTTTGCAAAGCACGTGGGCGCATGGGACGTCATCTTGACTCAGATTTGTTCACTGGTCCGGGTCTCTGACCATTGTTCATGCATGGACTACTCCGGAGCGTACGACGACGACGACGCAACGACTTTTATGGTAGACCACGCTCTGTCTTCACAACACAACAAAGCTGATAAGGCGCGATGTGAGCTAGCCACTTTTCCCTCCCACAATTTCTCTTAAAAGTGACTGGGAGTCCTTTGATAACCTATCAAAGCTGGTACAAGTAAATTCCAAGTTGCGTCGACCGGGGATGTGATTTGTGCCAGCAAGTTGAGATACAATAAAGTAGCTAGATTTGACTCGCGGGCTACATAGGTACATAGGTAACTACGTGTCAAGCGGAGCAACAGTCCGATCTCATGGTGTTATCCAATAAAAGATAGCAACCACAAGACGACCGACCATTGCTCCCTCCCAACCCTATCTCGACCAGTCACCGCATACGAGGTGATTGGCCACCGATATGTACCTAAAAAGAAGCACACTTGTATACATATTCTCAACAAAAGCATCCTTCAATCAGGCCCCATGACCTCCAAAAGCCTCCTATCACCGCTCATGCTATCCTCCCGCGATCCGTGGAACAGCCGTAAGAGATATTTGACATGAAGCATGTTCCATGGAATCCATCGAGCATAGTCAGCCGCACTTTAAAAGAGCTTGACGCAATCAAGGCCAAGGTTGATTAATCCGTTCTAACGCACAAATTGTCAACGGGATGGCTTGTCAGCAGTCATGGATGCGGGTGTGAGAGCCCTACCTGAGGAGCGGATTGGCAGCAGTAGGAGCTGCTGCTGCAGGTGTTGCCAAGAACGGCGAGATTGCACAGGATGCCTCCCAAGCCCAAAAAGCCGCTGCCGCTGCAGCAAACCTGGTTTGGATGGTCGTTGCTGCAGGTGCTGGTTGAACCACCGTTGGTAGGAGCAGCAACGGCGGTGGCAGCGAGAGCGGTGATGACGGCGATGAACTTCATTTTGAAAAAAAAAAAGGGGGGGGGGGGGGCAGAAAGGGTGATGGATGGGCTGGAGGCTTTGTTCCAAGAGGAGATTGGAGGAAAGCCTTGAGAACGTGAAGTTGAGCTGAAGTGCTTGGTAAACAAGGTTACCTGAACGCGGATTCTCGACAGCCTTTTATATCCAGAATGAAGGCATCTCCTGCTTGCCCCGTATCCTTGATTGATGCCGTGCCCTGGCTTAATTTCGCCACTCTGCCAATATCGACGCGTAATATGCCTGACAGAATCCGGATTTTGTCACTTGCTGGACGTTTCTTGGTTTGGGATTGTGCATGAGGGACAACTAAGTAATCTGATCTGAGGCGTTCACCAAGCCATGAGGATTTCCCTTGTAGATTGTATCACATATATTTTTCTTTTTCAGCTTGTTCCCCTGCTCAACGGGTCCCAAGATGGATATTCACTTTTTTTTTTTTTTTTTCCTTTTTCTCTTCATTACTTCACTATTGAACTCTTCATCACTGCTAGCAAGATATGAGGGCTTGGTCAGTCTACTTCGTCGTAACCTGCCTGGTATGCTCAGATATGTGACGCCGGCCGGCAGCACAAGCTCCGGCTTCCAACGCCAGTACCTGGCTTGGGTCCCCGGGGAAAAAAAAAAAAGGGGGGGGGGTTGGTGGTGCCAACCCATTAGGATACGATCACCTCGGCATCAAAATCGTTTAGAAATAAATGCAAGATTTCGTCCAACGGCTGCGCAGGAAACAAGGATACACCCAGCTCGACCGGCGAAAAACACCCTGCCTAAGCAGCCCCTCGTCCTACCGCATCGAAAAAAAAAAAAAAAAGAATAAAATAAAGTCGAGACAAATTCAACACAGCTTCAGCTCGATTTGTAAAAGAGTTCGTTCGTCGTATCACCCCTCCTGATGAGCCGAAAGGGGGGGGGGGGGTGCAACAAGTCACGCTACAGGACCAGTCCTCCGGTTATTTTTTCGAAGCAGGTAGAAAGGAAAAGAAAATGAAAGCCATGCAATATCGGTATTTTTCTTCAGCCGTTGCTTACTGTTACACGTCATGACACCTTTTTATTTTGTACGAGCTTGAATGGAGATGAAAAAAGACTGCCTGGGGCACCTGGTATGCAAACCTTGCATCTTTCAGCTAAAAAAAAAAGAAAGAAAAAGAAAAAGAAAAGAAAACAGGCTCCGGAGATTTTTATCTTGGCTAGTTGTGGCCGGCCTCTCGTGCATGACGAATCATTGTTGATATGCCTCGTCCCTGTCGGCGGGAGATCGCCCACTTGCCGCCGGGCTGATGGTCCGCCCACAACACAAGCGAGCTGAAGAGAGGATAGGATGAAGAAGCGTGCAGGCTGTGGTCCAAGTCCAAATCTCATGGTCCTAGGAAGCTGGCATACTACGGTACATTTCTCGAACCGCTCAAACTGCATCATTCGCACGACCTGCATGGGATGCAAACTCGCCCGCGCGCCGAGCCGGTGAGGGTAATACATGTGGAACGAGAACGAAATAAGCGTGCAAACACGCCGTCTCGATGATACTCACCGAGTCGTTCCTTTGCCTCGAAGCGAGCTTTGTCTCCTGATATCTTGTCTCGTCTTCCCTAGCGCGGGCAGCCAGCCACGCAGGACAGAATTGTCTGGTTCTGGTTGGATCGATCGATACAGCATGCAGGCGCAGAGTGCCACGGTCCTATCGTCCGTGGCAATTTTTGTTTTCAAAAGCTCAGACGGCAGGGGCTTGCCGCATGGCTGTATTTGGATTTGGTTGGGGTCCAAGCCTCACTTTGCGCTCTTCATCGGTTCTCACTTGATTGATATGCACACTGAAGTCATGATGTTGGTATGGGCAGATTTCGTCGTTTTCACGTCACCGCAGGTCATGCGTCCTGCTACGTGCTTACTATTGCTGTTGCTATGAGCGTGATGGGACTGTGATGACCGATGACCCGTCCTGATGAACTACAGTCGGTGGTGGTGGTGCCTTGGACAATCTCGCACGTTCAAGTTGACGTTCGATACACCCCCTGGATCATGTCTGCCAACAATACAGGAACGGGGCACAATCGAAAATCAATCACGATACGCGAAATGACTGTTTTTCATCTTGGCGGATAGCCATGCTCTGCATGGTCATGATGAAACATGATCAAAATACGGAGTAATGTGACGTTCATCTTACTCTTTCCACGTGATTGGCTCACAGTATCGGGAATGTCATATAAGATCTCTGGTTGGCTTGAATCACCCTACAAGGCAAAATCTGGAACATGATTCAGGCATGTAGAGTGGAGATAATAGATACTTTAACTTGGAGTAGATTATATAGAGAAATAAGTCTCTGGGTAGCGCTTAATCCCTGTATGTTCTCCTGTACAGTGGGCTGTATGTACCTCTCTAACAGCGGTAGCCCACGGGGTCTCTTCACACCAATTACAGCTGTTAGCGAGTACCTAAAAGTGGCGCTTGTTCATCTCCTGGATGCCGAGCTGGGCTCCACAGGCCCCTGGCTTGGGCACGCGATCTCGAGTGACCTTGGCTCGCCATTGGAATCGCATCGCAATATGGAGTATGTGTGTGAAGTATCTCCGAATATAGCTGAGAGGATTTCTGGTACCGTAAGACGGAAATGCCTCTGAACTCATCTGTTGACTTGGCTTGTGATGCTTGTCGGTACCGTGGTAAAGCCAGCTGGGCACCAAGGACGCGACGCATTGCCAAGTTCCACGGGCGAGGCGCGATACCGGGCCGCGCCGCAGAACTTAGCACTAGAGAGTTAATGTGGGCCAGGAGACGCCTGATATCTACGTCAATTTAGTCTAGATGTACTGGGTTAGCTGAGGGACAGTAAGTAATGTTGGTCGCACTATAACATCCCTGTACATCAGCACTACAGAGCAGTCGCCACTGTAAATCAATGGTACAAGCGCGCTGTGGAGTACCTACCTACCTAGGTACCTAGGTACCTTGGGTAAGTAGACCTCAGGCTCCAGGTACGTGGCTGACCCACAATTCCCTCTGGCCCGTAGGCCACGCCGCGAATCCATCTGAAATATCACATGCCCTCTATTAACACCTAAAAATTCAACTATTCTAATATAGGGCGAGCTGCCGCTTTTGAAGGCCCTCAATAGTGCCCTTGAGTAGTAGGTAGAGGCACTACAGACAGCTATAACGCGCCAACCTGGATCCTGGTTACACTGACCAGCCTGTCAGGATCGTATGACAGTTCGTAACTCGTATGTAGAGTTCTATCATTGTCATTGTGTCTGCACTGTTATACAGGAGCTTTTACTATTGCAAGTCGTATCCAGGCACCGATTTGACGCGCGATAGAGGGTAGGGTTATCAGACGTGCAATGTTCCATTTTGTCGTTGGGATATTCTTAGAAGTTGTACTGCAGTACACTTACAATAGAAGAACATTGGTATATAATTCTGGGTTGATCGCATCTTTTTGTGACCCTGTATCTAGAGCCTTGCGGTCCCCAAGGAGATCTGTCTAGGCACGTGATCATACGGGGAACGGGTCACGAATTAGCAGGTGAACCAATCCAGGAGGCAGGAGTCTCAGAGGTGCTTGATTTACGTGCAAAACATCATATGATAGCCCTCGCGATTTCCAAATGTACAAAGACGTACATCGGTCGTGACCTCAAGAATCAACCAATTGAATTACAGATTCCAAGGTTATCCGCTAGTTTCCTACAAACACTTTTTTCTTAGAAATTGATTATTGTCGTTCAACTTGTGACTCAAACAAGCAGAATCTTTATTTATTTTATCAATGCCCCAGCCTTTTTTTTTTTTTTTTTTCCTTTTTTTTTCCTTTTTTTTTTCCTTTTTTTTTCCATTTTTTTTTTCACTTAGATACTTGAGAATCTTCGTCTCAAAGAAATTCCTCTTCAACCCTCCGAAAATGGCTTGGTTTGTGCAATCATGCCACCGGATATCCGACCTAACCTAGACAAGGACACATCACTTGGATTGAGACAGCTGCCGGCGGATGGGTTTCAAAAATCCATCATGCCGCTTCGTCCATTGTGTACCCAGGTTTGCAGGCCCGGAAAGTCCATGAGGCTAATCACGCTGAAGGTGCATTTTCGTTGCGCAGCAAGAGGAGAAGGAGACGAGCTTCCATTTCCGTCTCATCACACGAGTGGGCTATAGTTGAGACTTGGCCTGGCTTCAGTTTCTCTGAATGGGCAGATGTCGATTGCGGTTCGCGCGAGACAGCATCCAGAATGTCATGCGAGGCCCAGACCGCTTTCAGCCCTCCAAACAGCGGGCATCGTCCCATGTATCCTCCGTGGCATCTTGATGACGCTCTTTCCACCCAGACACCCAAAACCAAGACACCAAGACACCAAGACACCAAGACGCACGCGCAAGCCCCACCTCCGCCCTAGATCTGTCTCGCTGATTGATGCATGGATAGTACGTTGACAATCAACGGACGTTCCACGCTTGGAAAGAGAACAACCATGGTGTCAAACAACCAAAAGTAGATGAAGCCCACGGAACCGGTCGCGTTCACCTCATATCTCGACATTCATGCCCCCGCCTTTCGCATGCGCAGCTCAGGCCAACCTCGATGATGCGTACATGCGGGTTCTCGACTTGATCAAGGCCGGAAGCGGACAAGAGGACAAGAGCCAACGACGCCACCACGGTGCACGGCCTGGTCAGCGTCAATGATTCTGTCCGTAGCACGGGGCATTTTGGACCACCAGCTCAGAACATTCGCGTGCCACAAGCGGTGTTGTGCATGATGTGCGCCAACAGCCCAATGGCAGCTGCAGTAGGCTTTCCCATCCGCCTGAGCATAACCGGGCGAATCACTCTGTTTTCTCGAGGCGCAGTTTGATTCTGCTTTTTCTTGTTTAAAAGGCAGTTTACTCGTTGTCTCCCTTTTTGTCGCACCACGGTCCCCATGATCCCGTCGATCCTCATCAGCCAGCGACGATTTTGAAAAAAGTCCGTACTGCTGTCTTATGCGGGCGTCGTACGATCGGATCGCCTGCGTCCTGTTCAACATGCCAAGACAAACGAAGCTCTTGGAGGTTTCGCCCTCGTCAACTGTTGGAATCGAGTGTGCACGGCTCGACGTCGACGTATCAGGCTTCGCAGGCTTGACTCTCTACGAGAAGAAATGCCATCTCGTCAACCGGGAAATTGACCGCCAGGGAATGGGCCGGTATCAGTGGTACATTTGGGTTCTGTGCGGCTGCGGATACTTTCTTGACCTGCTGTGGGCGCAGGCCTTTGGCTTGGTTCTCAGTCCTGTCCAGCAGGAGATGGGATTCGGCAACAGCCAGTCGGGGAGAATCTCGACCAGTTTCAACGCTGGTTTGACGGCCGGTGCCATGTTTTGGGGCCTCATGTCGGATATTGTCGGTCGGTCGCTGTTGCTGCTGCATTCCTTTGACTACTAATGGCTAATGATCCCCTTCGTTCCTTTAGGCCGCCGCTGGGCATTCAACTTGACTTGCCTCCTGACGAGCGCCTTTGGGCTATGTCTTGGCCTTTCGAACGACTACACAACACTTCTTGTCATCACAGCGTTTGTCGGGTTCGGAGTAGGCGGAAATATCCCCGTGGATAGCGCTATACTTCTTGAGTTCATCCCCCAAGTGAGTTCTTGCAGGCCTCCACTATCGTGTGATTCATGACGTCATGTTGACCATCAACCTCAGAATCGTCGTTTTCTGTTGGCCTGTCTCTCTATCTTCCAACCTCTCGGGGTTGTCATCTGTAGCGCGATAGCCTTCGGTTTTATCCCCGTATTCTCATGCTCGCCCAACTTCTCCGAGAAGCATCCCTTGCCGTCATGCCACGGCGCAGCGCCAGGCGTCGCTTGTTGCCAACGGTCGGATAATATGGGCTGGCGCTACCTCCTGTACACGCTGGGGGCCTTGTCGTTTATCATATTCTTTCTTCGATACGCCGTCTTTACTTTCCGAGAAACGCCCAAGTATCTGCTATATCAAGGTCATGATTCCAAGGCCATAGAGGTGATTCAGCACGTGGCAAAAGTGAACAAACAAAGATGCCTCCTTACTGTGGACGACCTGCAAGCACTGGAATCAGATTGCGATTCTGGCAGCGACCAGAATGCCTCTTCAGAATCCCTGCTTCCTGGCCAGAAGAGTAGCTTCTTGTTCGACAAGCACTCATTCAGGCCTCGTCAGTGGTTGAAAAGATACAAAATGCTCTTTGGTGGCTTTCAAATGGTCCGGTTGACTCTGTTGGTATGGCTGACATACATTCTGGACTTCTCCGGCTTCACTGTTGCTGGTATGTGATGGAAATACCATGCTTTCTTTTGCTGGCTCGCAGGCTGACTGTAGGCTCTAGGCTTCTACCTTCCCCGAATCCTAGCACTTAAGAACGGGGCTGCATCGGCAAGCTTAAAATTCACCTATGCTGCGTATATCTATACGTACGCTCCCGGCATTGTTGGCGTCTTGATTGGAGCATACGTGGGTCGCATTCCCGCCGTCGGGCGGAAGTGGACAATGGTGCTTGCCTCTGGTCTAATGGGCATGTCTATTCTTCTTCTTTCGAAGGCTGACACCATCATCAAGAGGGAAGGCCTGTTCAGTCTCGAGTATTTTTTCCAGTCCATGTTCAATGCAGTTCTCTATGGATGGACCCCCGAAGCCTTCCCGGCACCGGTACGCGGTACAGCATGCGGAGTTGCCAGCTTTTGGGGGCGCTTGTTTGGCATAGTGAGCCCCCTTATTGCACAGCATCTGTACGGGAAATCCACGGGTCCCAACGGAAATGGCGATATCAACGGCGTACTCTATCTTGCAGGAGGCATGTCTTTAGGCTGCGTCCTAGCCACAGCCCTGTTGCCGTCAAGACTGATGGAGGCTGAGGATGAGCGCTCATAGGGACGGCAGATGAACTTGTCACCAGCATCGGGGCCTTTCTGATCAGTGATTTGGTCAGTATACCCACGGAAACGGCGGGCCTCTATCTTTGGAGCTCTACAGCTTTCGATGATCGGCATTCTCCGCATTCTGCCGTAATCTATGCGCGTCGGCGATAGTAGAGACGGGAAATGGGTTGCGTTTATCAGCCGTCCCACGACGCCTATAGACATCACACATGAGTAGCTGACTTGACAGGATCCTGGGCACATTGTGTGGGAAAGGATAGATGGATGACTGTGCCAGGGTTAACATGTCGGACATGGCAAGCTCCTGCAAGGTTCGCTTTGCCACTTACTGTACCTGGTCCTCCTTGCTACTCGAACCGCTTTTAAGACTTGCAGTAGGAGCTAAGCCTGGATGAAATAGTAGCAAGCATGCTGAACAAGGGTGGGTTATGAGGTTGTAGCCATGACGGACGAGGTGGTTACCCCGTACAGCGCCGTGATTGATGAAAGACGGACAATTGGTTGATTGGCAAATAGGGTGGTGAATGATAATGATAGAAGGCCTTGACATTTGGGTCAGACTCTGAGCCTGTTTTGTCTTGCTGGGTGAAAGTATGTTGATTACTGCATGCTCGAAGTCACTGCTACATGGTTCGGCGTTGATCAGAACCGAAAAAGGCCCGGGTAACGCGTCCAGGATGGCGATGACAGGGCAAAGCAAGGCGAACAACGCTCGGAAGAAAGCGTCGAGGTTGCAACAACGCAGACATGCAGCGCGCCATGGTCATTCTTTTGTGAACACACACGCAGCAAGGTGGCTAAGCCTTAAATGGAGAATAGTTGCAAGCAACTTTTCCCGCCAGCATGGGCAGCGGCCCCTGTAGACCAAGCTCATTTGCCAGGGAAGGGCAAAAATCCCGACACCTTGGCATTGTTAACGCTGGTACCAGCTTGGGTTCGTGTCGAATGTGAACACCGCCATGTGGTTGGGCCAAGGTGAACTAATATGGATGAGTCTGCGAAACAACGAACTACTGCATGTTCTAGGGTGCCCTTTTGCGCCGCGGACGGGCTCGCCACCTCACCTAGCGTTGAGGAGGAGGATTCGTCTCATAAACTCACTCGGCTGTAGTTCGAAGCAGATTTTCCTGGGGAAGAACGGATGCGAGGGGACCTCCATCCAGTCCAGTCCACGGCGGGGCACCTTTTTAAGTGAGACGTGGTGCATGATTAGTTTGCGCGATGATTGGCTGGGGGAGGGATTACAGATTTTATTTTATTTTATTTTATTTTAAATGACTGATGAAATGGGGCTGGTTTCAGTTTGTCTTTTGTGCCATTCATCCATCTTCTTTTTAAGAGTGTTGTAGGATCATGATGTTATTTTGCATCGTTGGTCATTGTAGGAAGGACAGCGGCTGGGACGGACGGAAGAGATCGGGGTGTTTTTTTTTTTTTTTTTTTTTTTTCACCCCTGCTCTTCTGCAATCTGAGTGAGGACTTTTCACCAGTAGCGTTTGTTGCTCCTACTTGCCGAGTTCACATGTGCTGGTAGGTGTACCTACCTAGGTACCTAACCTAGAGCAGTGATCACGATCGCATCGGCGGTTTTACTCTAACTAGTGCGTTTATGAAGTGCGCGGAATAACTCCGTGAAAACTGGTTTACAGAAAGAGTACCTAGGTACCCACCTTTTCTTCGTCTTGCTGTGTCGCTTCGTGCTCCGTAATAAATAGCTTTGCACATTAGCCGGAGAGGAGGGGTGGAACCCACGGCAAGCAAAACGGAGTTCTCTATTGGGGGAAAAAGGAAAAGGAGAGAAAAAAAAAAAAAAAAATGAAGAGGCGCGACATGTTTGCGTGCGATTTTCCGAAGCTGATTTTTTTTTTTTTAATAAGCAAATTCATATTGCAACTGCGCGAGGATTGCAGATAATTTTACACGCAGAGGTACGGAATACTCACTCTCAGTAGAGAAATCAAGATACAGTAGCTTTTCCAAAAGGAGAAGAGTTGACTTATGGGCTGTTGTACTTACCCCTCTCTCCATACTAGCGCAAGCTTCCTTAGCTGCAGAACTTGACCACGCAAGCTTTACCTTTTCAACCGTCTCTTGCACTACGGTTGAATGCCCTCTGTCGTACATATGTCTGATGGCGCATTTGTATCTTTTCAAAGGAAAAAAAAAAAAAAACCGACTAGCCCAGCGGCCTTTGGGAGCGTTCTTATCAATCCTGATCCCCGCTAAGTTAGTGCATTCAATGCCGCGCAGGCTTACTCGCCGTCAGAGGAGGATATTTTGGTTTGTATACAAGGAAATTTTTTTTTTTTTTTTCTTTGCTCTGATGCAAATAGGGTTGAGGTTGAATTGGATGTCCCTCCAGTTCGCGCGCGAATGTCTCAGTAATACCCGATTTGACGGGCTGATTGGTTTCGTTTAGCCCGTTGCTCAGGTTATAAGAAAAGGGAAAAAAAAAAAAACCGATTCAAGGCCAATTTGCTGCAATGTACTCTGTAGTTAGCGACTCCGTACATTGCGTACGGCTGAGGGATGTATGCGGTTCCGTCGACGAATCGCAACTAACTACCCAGCTGTTGTGTTGGTGAGGTAGAAGACGGCGTGGCTTGATGGAGGTTTTTATGCGATTTCTAATTCTTTTGCATTAGTTAGCGGTTTTTTTTTCCTTTTTTCCCTGGACTGCCGTGTCGGACAGCCAGCTAGCTAGCTAGCTAGCCAACTAGCGCCCGTTGTCCCCGGACTTGCGTGCTAGTTCTTACTACTGACTGCATGGAGAAAGTAAGAACCTAAGAAAAAGGGGAGAGGGGAGAGGGCCCTCAAGCTCCCACGGGCCTCAGCCGGTCAAATTACATGATGGGGTCCCTCCCGCCTGCACAGGCAACTCGTCCCCAAAGCCATCGCAGCCATCGCAGCCATCGCAGCCATCGGCCCACGTGTGGGGAGGGGAGGGGAGGGGAGGGGAGAGGGAGTGGTGGAACCCCCCGGGCCGCATACCAATCCAATCCAGTCCAATCCAATCCAATCCAATCCAATCAATAGTTAGTTGGTTAAATAACGTTGAAATCATTCACATATCCGGGACGATTCGTCAGCCAACCAGTCAAGCCAGCCAGCAGCTTTGTCCCGTCCCGTCCGTCCTCGGCGACTGAGCAAGTAAGTACTGCCACCCCATGCGCACCTCGTCGCTTCAGACTGACCAGGCCATCATGAGGCTGCCAGTGACGGGCTTTACTTTACTTTACTTTACTTTACTTTACATACAGGTACACTTTTGTGCATCGTAAATATACATCGGCCTCCAAGGTTGCCCCGCGCAGGTGGGTGGTGCGGAACATGTGATGATTTGCGAGTTTGAAAGCCATTGGAGAGCGAGTGTCCCGGTAATGAGTGAGGTCGCATCGAGAGCCCATGATCCATGATCCTTGGTGATTCCTGGCTGCAACCTGCAACGGCTACTGCTGTAGGTTTTCACATGGCAGGCTCCATGTGACAGTAACGGTAACCAGAATAATGGCGTCCGTGATGGCGTCCGTGATGGCGTCTGTGATGGCGCCCGTGATGCCGTCCGCGATGCCTGCACCCCGCAAGAATCTGACAAGGATGGACGAACCGGGCCAGGAACCGGCTCGTTCATCCAGATTGCAGTCCGCCTCGACCTCGACTCGCCCGTTTTGCCCTTTCTTTCACAAATGGATAGTTACCGGGGCCCCGTCCAAACAGCCAGGCGCAACTTGGTGAGTGGCTTGCCGCTAGTCAACACTAACAACACCATGTAACGGAACAACAACGGCGGGCTTTTTGCCTGTTTCCTGCCTGGCGTATTCCGTACGTATGTCCATGATGGATCCCCCAAACGTTTGAAGCCCGGCATCCTAGCGCCGAGTAAATAAGCCTCACGTTCCCTTGTCCTGAAAGCCGTACGCTATGGGTTGACTAAAAAAAAAAAGAAAAAAAGGGAAAAAAAAAGGAAAAAAAAAAAGGGCTAGTTACGGCATAAATTACGGAGTGCTACCCAGGTTTTCCGAGGCTTCTGGCCCACCCAATGTGCTCTTAAACTTTATATCTGTGCGTTTCCATTCATATTTTGCTTGCTGCCTCTTTTATCCTTTCATTTTTTTTTCCCTCTCTCGCTAACTTTTGCCATTCCAGGAGGCCTAAAGGACGACGTCAAACCCACCTTGAAGAGAAGGGCTGAGATAAGGATCATTATAACCTGTAACATCATCGTTTTACCTGTGCGAAATCCAATCGGAAGATCCATTCGATGCAGGGACCTGCACGCGAGAAAGCGCCTGATATCCCTTGCCTTTGCTAATACCCTTTTTTTTTTTCCTTCTCTTTCCTCTTTTTTTCCCCCTTAACTCGTTGTCTCTTCCCGATCCCGGTCGCTTCGAAGCACAACTCTCCTGTCTGGCTGTCTTCGAATCCCAACTAGCTGTTCCCTATGGAGGACCGAACTCATCTGCTGGCCAGTCTGCCTGCTTGTGGTGTGAGTTTTGTCTGCTGTTCCGACATGGCTGACGATCATGATGGTGATGGAATCTAACTTGCCCTACAGAAGACATGCCTCGGCGTCTCATGCTCACTGGCAGATCTAGCATGCATCTGCAAAGCAGGCACATCAAGTGCCCTGGAACCGTGCTTGCTGTCAACGTGCGCTAGCAACGAGGGCTGGTGTGAGTGAGAGTCTCTTGTCCTCCATGTACTGGAAACATAACTGACGTTGAGGCAAAAAAAAAAATCTCATAGTGTCTCGAAAATTGATAAATATGGCATGCGATGTTCCCGTCAGACACCGCACCAATATTCTAGACACCATTGTCCTCTGTCTCGGCAGCTTGGCGCTCTTCTGCATCGTCTCTCGTGTCACATTCAAGCTGCTCTTCAGTGCGAGGCAACGTTTGGACAGGGACGACTGGACCATCCTGTCTGCTATCCCAGCGGGCGTCGCCATCGTCACTGTGGTGATTGCTGGCCTCAGGAAACATGGCCTCGGGACCGACATCTGGGGAGTAACAGACCATGATATATACCAGTTCGGCATCTTCTTCTTCGCCGTTTCCATCCTATATATCATCCTCCTGACGCAGATCAAGCTGAGTCTGTGCTTCTTCTACCTAAACATCTTCCCAGGCAAGATTCGCCGATATCTGTGGGCGACCGTCGTCTTCCACGTCCTGGTGGCCATGGCCTTCATTCTCACCGTCAGCTTTTCGTGCAATCCGCTATCTTACCAGTTCACTCAATACGACCTGGGGCGCGTGCCGTTGGCGGAAGGAACGTGCGTGAACATGAACCTGGTGGGATGGATAAATGCCGGCCTGAGTGTTGCATCGGATATCTGGCTCATTGCCATGCCCTTGACTCAGATTCGCAAGCTGAGGCTGTGTGTTAAAAAGAAGATTGGTATTGTCCTGATGTTCCTGACAGGAGCTATGTGAGTTCCCTGATTGATGTGTCCAGCTTGGCTCTTCTCTTTTCTTTTTTCTTTTTTTTGGGTTTTTTTTGGGGGGGGGGACATGACCACGGTGCCTCAGAACGCGGCTAACGTTTTCGTCTTTGTATAAAACCAGCGTCACTATCGTTTCCATCCTGCGCTTGAACTCTATGAAGACATACCACCATTCGACCAACCCAACCCAGCTTCAGTGGAACCTTGTATGGTGGTCGACACTCGAGATCACGACGGGCTTCATCTGCGCGTGGATGCCGACGGCGCGTCTCATCCTGATGCGACTCATGCCAGGCATCTGCGGCAGCGAATACTCGGGCTCCGCGCACGCTCTCCGTTCGTCGAAACCGAGACAGGCAGAAGGTCCGCTCTGTTCTGGACACACGCTGCCATCGTATCGAGAGCGGAAAAACTCGGTGCAGGACCGTGTTGATCGGGCAGAGAGCCAGACGGCGCTCTGCACAGATGAAGCGCCGATGGGCCGGCAGCATTGTTCTACTCCCGCATGAGGGAGCTTTTACCGGGCCTTTGGATATGAATTACACCAAGACGGGGGAACGGGATGGTCTCGATATTATTGCCTGTAAGCGAAGCCTGAGGTTGTGGCTGGGGTGAAACTCGTCGAGACGGTACATCAACATGCCAGCACGCTTACATCTGCTACCAGACCGATTCAAAACAATCACGAAAATCATCTCGAGCCACAGCATTCAGGCCCCTCGCTCAAAACTGTCCTGTACATGCTTGGCTTAGCCATGCTGAAGTGGGCTCCGCAGCGTATCGCCGACGGCCCCCGAGGAGGGACATTCATTCATCCTCGACTCGACTCCTACCCAGGACACGTACGCCAGAGTCTCGCCGTCATTGAACAGGTCTATAGGGCTTGTATCGGGCGTCGAAAGGCAGGTCCCTCATCAGCATGCGCATCCGCGCCGAGAACGGAACGAGTGCTATGAAAGCTAGCCGCGGTCGACCATGTTCAAGCCGGGAGAGACAGTTGTACGCCCAGATGTCTAATGCTATCCATACTATCTGCCAGCAAGACAGCCATATTATACTTGCTGCAGCCACAGATACCGGTGGATCATGAGTGAAATTCGCCTTGGGGGCAGCGGCGGGAAACCAAAAAAAAATGCACCAACGATCTCAATGATGTCCATGAATTCGCGATGCCGATTTTATTTTGTGTCCAATTTGCCCCTTTGGTTTTTTTTTTTTTTTTTTCTTTTTTTCTTGTAATGGTATACTGGGGGTATTGTAAATAATTTTGTACAATAAACGTACTCCGTCTGGTGACTGAGGCTGATGTCCGGTAAGGACCAGATGTAAGCGGCATCGTTCATGTCCCCATGACGTATGAAGTGAGGCCAGCTGGTCTTGCAAGTCGTGCGGCTAGTGACTTGAGCAGTAGCACCCAGCCGGTATCATGCCTTGACCCTTTGGGAAATACAGACCTGAGCTGCGTAACTGCCGGTGCCGAGTGAGCGACTACCGATACGCTCTCGAAGCGGCGGGCACGATGCACCGTCGGAACACATCCTTCCTATCTCTACCCTGTTTCCTTGCAAACAGATCAGACCATGGAGACCTGCCACCCTGGACGCAGAAACGTCTACGCTGAAGGGTGCTCGCAAGCCCTGGTGTTATCGCAAGGACAGAGGCGTTTTTACGATAAGCGAAACACAATTCGGTGTTCCTATTCGGGTGTATCTCGTTCTTGCCAAGTCGATTAGAATGGAGACGGGATACCCCTTCACTTAGCCTCATATTGCAATACAACCCTACAATTTATCGTATCAATACTGTGGGCAAAAGGGGGGGGGGGGTTTGCCCAGGATACTCGGGAAACCATGCTACACTTTCCGAGGCATTCGCAGCACGAGAGCCACTCTATAAAAATGTAGTTACTAACTAGCATGAATGAGAACCTTTTGAAAACGAAACTGCATCGCATGCTAGTATCGGCTTGCTCTGTGTAGCAAAAACTGCTCTGCGCGAGCTAACGAGGTCGAGTACGCGTATCCGGATCAAGCGTCGCGCTTCAATCCCCCGCAGAACCCCGTTGTCAAGATAAATCCAAGGGCTATACGTTTACCCGCCCGCCGAAACGGCACAAAAGCAAAACCGTCCTCCTTTGGTCCTGGTGTATATAATTAATATACGGAATACGGAATACATGCATGCCTGCTGTATTCCGTATTACGGAGTAGTCACGGTGGCGCTGCGGTACGGCATGTGATGTTGACGGACCGAGCGTCCCCGAGCCCAAGCAAGGTAGCGCCCAAGTGCCGACATTTGCACCACGCCCAGCCGGTCTCATTCTGGAATCCCTGAGACGTCATTTTTAGGCCGAGCAAGCTTTGGCTCAGAGTACGGATACCCAGGCAAGGCAATTCATTCATCTCGGCCCCAGCCCGTCGTCTGTCTAGTCTAGCTGTTGCGTCCGGTTGCAACACTGGTGATATTGGAATAGGGAAAAAAAAAAAAAGGAAAAAAAAAAAAAAAAAAAAAAAAGTGTACGTAAGACGAAGGGAGCCGAACTGGGCAAGGACGCCCGGGCGCCTTCCCAAGTGTGTATATGAAACCTAAATTACCCGCGTGAAGTAGTTAGTAGTATTTCCGCGTATCGTGGCGTCGATTCCCTCCCCCCCTGTCAAAACCGTGTCTCTTCAACTACCGTGTCTTCTTTCTGATCCCATTGGATGACATCTATGGGGCTCTTTTTTTTTTTTTTTTCTTTTTTTCTGAAACCCCCGCGGTGAGAGGCGACAATTGGTTTAGCACCAAAGAACTCTCGGAAAAGAAAGTATATGCTGCCGTGTATTCCGTAACCATGATTGATATGAATATGAATAGGCTTAGCAACCCCCAGTAGCAAACAGGAAGAGGGGGAAAAGCAGGGAGAAAAACATTCGCTCCGTCTTTTTGCACTTCAAACTTAAGTCAGGGGCGAGACCATCAATCACATCAAGCTTCCTTCCTGGCTGGTGGTGCCGGAAAGGGGGGGGGGGGGGGGGCGGAATCACATGCCGACTAACATGACGTGCCTACAATTAATTAATTCCATGTCATCCACCATCCGACAACTTCCGCATATGCATTCAAACCCACTATTCCGTAACTAGTCAACACACATCAAGATCAGACCAACATCGATACTGATACTGCGCGCAACGCTCCTACAGAACGAACCTTCTAGGTCACCACTATGAACCCGTTTTCACAAAAAGGCCTCGACCTGATTGATAGACAGATGAAAGAATGGCGCACGTGAGCTAAGCGAAAGGTAGCAGCAAGCAGACCGGGCGTATTCCTCTTTCACTTTCACGTGGCCCAAACATGACATACATACATAGTCCACGACATTTCCAGTCCTGCCTCGGGCCACAATCGTCGCTGTGAGCATGGATAAGGTTTGTGCTTCCGCGATGCATCCCTCGCTAGTTACCCAGTTTCACGAGCACCGGTCGTAGCAGAGGTTGCAATGATTGAAAACCAGACCCAGAATGTCCTGCGCGTCAGGGGTGTCTACATCGGTTCTTCATTTATGAAATTGCAGTGATTAGCACAAAAGGCACATACATACATACATACATACATGGTCGATTGTCCGGACGGCCAGGGGTCTTGGCCTCTCTCTCTCATTCTGTCTGTCTGCGTGGTGTCTGTTCCTTGGTTAAGTAGTCGCCAGCCTCAAAGTCTCTCCTAGCTTCCAAAATCATCATCTTTCAACCGGCCACAAACCACAAACGCTCTCAAGAATGGCCGACAGACATGTTGGGGCCTAACCGGTGATCAAAGTGACCGGCGACTCGATCGCACCCTTGTCTGACCACCACACCAACAAAGAAAGTGCCGATACTGTCTACTTCTTTGTTGTGTTGCCGGCAGTACGGCAGGTTTCGGTATGGGATTCCGAGTGTCAGATGCTGTCCTAGCTGCTGTCCTAGCTGCGTGTGTGCTAGGCATCAGCCAAGCACATAATAATAGCGTTTCTGCGCCAGCAGTATATCACTTCGATGTTGACCATTACCTGTCGTCTTTGCCAGCTTGCGGAGTGAGTGCCTCTCCATCCCAAGTCAGATCCTGAACCCTACCTACATACATATATTCCTGACCAAGTACGCCCGCAGGCCGAGTGTTTGAATGCATCCTCCATCTCAGAAACAAAATGTCCAGACATAGCATCCTGCATATGCTCGGATCAATCCTTCACCGAGCAAACGACTAAATGCATCCAATTTTTCTGTGACCTTCCCGAACAATTCAGTATGCTTCAGAAACTAAACAGTAGGGACTCCAACCCCTATCCACGGCACTGACCAGAACCAGTCTCTAGAAATATTACCGAAGCAACCTGCGGTCGACCACCAAGAGACCGATCTGGCCAATACAACGTCACAAGCATCGCTCTATGTGCTGTAACAGGTAGTCTCGTCATTGTAAGACTCGTTTTCAAGAAGTGGTTCAGCTACCAAAGAAGATTAAGAGCGGATGATTGGGTGGTCATACTGTCTGTGTTTGTCGGCGTTCCCAGTACAGTATTGAACACCGTGGGACTTACAGATAATGGCCTAGGAAAGGATGTGTGGACCATCCGTCCATCAGAGATAGTCGAGTTTGCGAGGTTCTTTTATATTCAACAGATTCTCTATCTGTTCCTCATCATGATGATCAAGCTCAGTTTGCTCTGTTTCTACCTCACCATTTTCCCAAGCAAAACGGTACGGATTCTGCTCTGGTCGACGGTTGCGGTCAACGTAGGATTTGGCTTGACCTGCATACTTGTTAGCATTCTCGCATGCGTACCATTCGATTACTATTGGACACGGTTTGTGCAACAGTCTGGACGCTGTCTGGACCTGAACATGCTGGGCTGGATTAACGGTGCCATGAGCGTGGCCATCGACCTGTGGATGATTGGCATTCCTCTCTCTCAGATCAAGCAGCTCGACCTGCACTGGAAGAAGAAGATCGGTGCAGTCATCATGTTTTCAACTGGAGCATTGTATGTTACTCCGCAGCTGCGCGATTGCCGACTGAGACTTGCTCACAAACTGCCGGTAGTGTCACCATCGTTTCGGCTCTGCGACTGCGATCGCTGCTGTACTTTTTCAAGTCATCAAACCCGACCTGGGACTTCTGGCATACGGCGCTGTGGTCAACGATTGAGATCAACGTTGGACTCATCTGTGCCTGTCTTCCTACCGTTCGACTGGTGCTCGTTCGTATGTGGCCAAGAGTGTTTGGAAGTCCCATGAACCCGAGCAAACAAGCGTCTCGACATCATAGCTTGATGATGAGACGGGACCAAGTTCGCATCGGTAGTTCCGAAATTCAGCTGAATGAGTCGTCATCTCCAAGCAAGGACGATCATTCACAGTCCTCATTATCAATAGCAGGCCAACAGCACTAGGACGCAATCATCGAAAAGGGACGACGATGAGCAGGTGGAAGAAGGCGGAGAGTCAAAGGATTAGGTGAAGTGAAAAATAGGAGCATCGCCCATTCGGGCAAGTATATTCCGTACCCCATGAAAGGTGCATGCAAAGGGACTTCAGAGTCCAGCAATCGGGTCATTGCAATGGCAAAACGGGTTTCTTTTATAATAAACATTTACCTTGTCCAGTATACATAGCATCTCCCAATGTGAGTCCAGCGCCGACGAATACCACTAATGGAAGATAGAGGCCTGTACCTTGGTATGGCGTCACGCGCATGACGATAATGACCAAGTGTCAATCTCGGCAGGGTAGGCAATAGTGATTGGAATAGAGACTTGTTAATAACTTTAAAAGCGTTGAAGATGACAGTGTTTTGCGTACCAAACAGACATCACTAGGATGAACAGTGGCCAAGCAACCTCGCGTGACAGTATCACACCACAATGCTCCAACCATCGCCATCTGCATATCAAGTCCAGCGTAAATCGACGACCGACAAGCCACGATCCACCGTGCCGGCGCACCGACGTGCCCGGATCTCCAGGTTGCATTCTTATCCACATTAGACCGGGTGCATAGGATCGAAAATTTTTGCCACTCTAACTATTCGGTGAGCCACTTTATGATGAGTCCGGCAGCAAAGTGGTGGAGTTAGTTAATGGTTTTACAAATCTACTGCAAGGGAGTGAGAGAGGGGGGGGGGGAAGGGGGGCCTAATCAGAAATCATATCACTTGGCATAGGATATACTTTGGTGAAATAAAAGTTACCTAATTTTATTTGCAATTCTACCCTTTTCCACTTCTAATATACCGGCTAATCGCAGCGAGATTATGCCGCAGTTTGACGCATTATGTAATTCAATGCACTAACGCACTGAATCCCGCAAAATGGATGTGTGAAAACCATTGGGATAATATTGTAAGAGTCCAGCAAAGATAGATAGTCAGATGTATTAGCACGAAATGTTCGGCCAGCGGGCTGTCCCAGCTATATAGACACATATAGTACCAGCATTCATGTATATACAACAAATCTCGAATTGCCCGTCAAGGTGGATTTAGGTAGCCGAAACTTCAGCCCCCTAGATTGAATACGTGAGAACCAAAAACCACAAATTTGCAATCGAACATGTATATTCGAATATATTGACATAAATGTGAATAGAAAAGGTGGCCAGCATCTATGGCAGCGCCAGTAATGAGAACAACCCTCCCATTACAGGTCTAGCTGTGAATTGAATATTGGGGTATCCGCCGGTATTAACATCGTACAGATCCGTGAGCGCACGCCACGTTGGAGTCTCATTTATCCATCGCGCAATCTTGGAGATGAACATGTGCTTCGTTTCGGGTTTGGCGACAGCGGCGGCAAACAGCTCCCAGTCAACTTTGGTCCAGACATTGCGGGTATCGAGGATGACGCCGTACTTATCCTGAACTTGGAGGTAGAAGTCGCTCTGCATATCGTAAATTTCTTGAGGAATAAAGTCGAGGCCGAGGACTTTGTCGGCGTAGATGTTGTACAGGAGGCCGTAAGACGTCTCATTGTCGTATTGGAGCGTGGTATGACCGGCTTGTTTATTGACACCGTGCTGGGTCCAGAAAGCGAGGTAGTCCTTGGCATATCGTTCGTATTTGGTGCGTTCCTTCTGGTGGCCAGCTTTGGTGGCTATTTGTGACATGGCCTGAAGTGCAATTATGCCTTTGATGGCAAGGTTGGTTTGATTACTGCATATGGCGTTAGTGTTTTTTTCCCATGGCCAGACAATAGAGAAATGAATGAATGGCTTCTGCTCACAAAGGAGCGAAATGAAGCGCGGGGCATGGACAACTTACGCAAGATGGCCAGCAAAGTCGTCAGTGGAGAGCTGTTGAGCGGGAACCTTGGCATCTTGAATCATATACTTGGCCCATTTGACGAGCAAGTCCCAGTTGTTGGCCAAGTACTTATTGTCATTCTTTCGCTGAGAGTAAGCAAGCATCATAATGATCATGTTCCCGCATTCTTCAAGGGGCATTGGCTCATCGTCACCCTTGGGATATCCATTTGCCCGAGGGAAGCGGCCCAAATCATGCTGCGCCCAGTTGTTGGGATAGTGATACCGATCGTTGATCAAAAGGGGCTCCAGCAAGTACTTGAGAAGATCAGGGTTCAGATACAGCAACATAGGGAAAGCAGGAAAGATGACGTCAACAGTTTGGATATCACTGTTGGAGGAAATTTCCTTCAAGAAAATCAGGGGATTATCAGCGCTGCCCGAGTATGCCAGAGCGCCAAATACCTGTCTGACGACGAGAGTCGTCATTGTGGCATAGTCCTGTCCGCCGGCAGCAACAGAATCCTTCTGGATGCGATTATCAAGACTAGTAGAGGCACGTCCAGCATGGTCGTAGTCTTTATAGAAGAAATTCACTAGTTCCGGTTCCGTGAAGTAAGAAGTCCAAAGAGACGGGACGGCTTGGGGCTGATCGGCTTTTCCAGTGAATTGAATCGAGTTGTTCTGAGCCACTCCGATTGTGAACAGCGTCGAGACAGCACTACTTGTGATGTTGCCAAGATCGCGCGAAAAAGCAAAGACAGGCCTGCAGTAAATTAGTAAGTCTCTTCCTTGAGCCCAAAGTCCGGGTTTGATTGTCACTGACCATCTATCTCGAACCGCACGGAATTGAATGTCGACCTTGTTGTCCAAGCTGCTTTGTTTCAAGAACTGCCCACGCACGTCCGTATCGGCACCAATTTTATAAGTCGTGCCCTCCTGCTCGGCAGTGGACCAGTACCAGTTTCCCCAGGCGGCATTGTCACCATCTTCTTGGAATTCTCTTTGCTGCTCTTTGTAGATTTTGTGGCTTCGAATGCCCGAAGCAGAGGAAGTTTCCCATTGAATGACGGCTTGCGTATCACCCGAGGTCCATTCTATGGTCTCGTCAGTCTTGAAACCTTTGGAACATGACCATGGTAGTTCTACCAACCTCCGGATATGTCGGCATAGATCTGCACACAATGTGAGGCACCGTCAAGAGAGCTAACCGCCACATTCATGTAGGAGAAGGGAATCGATTGGCGCTTTAAATCGTCTGGATATACGGGTGACAGGAATTCAATGTTCATTGCCACCTTACCACCGACGGACATTTTGAAGTTGGAGCGAGTGGACGTGTAGTCCATGCTCAATTGGTCAACATTCGGCGCGCCAGAAGCCGCACCCATCCAGTTGTATGCTTCACCGTCGACCATGATAAATCCTTGCCATGCTGAAATTCCGGTGCTGTTATGAAGTCATACATGTCAGCTTCAATGCAAGCTCATAGATATGTGAGAAGAAGAAAAAAAAGTCCTTTTGCGAGACTTACGTCCAGAATCTTGGCCATTGACCCGGCAAAATGGCATGAGGCCCATTCTCTTGGCCGTTGAGCCACACATTAAGATATGGGGATCGTACGGCAAGAGGCACGGCAGGAGGCCTTGCAGGCGAAAAGGCTGAGTCCGCCTCTGCTTGTGACCCAAGCAAGGCAAGAATGGCTGCCGAAGCGTATTTGGCCAACTTCATCGTGCCTGGTATCGTGCCTGATATCGTGCCTGGTATCCGTGATAAGGTCTGTTGAATACTACCGAGGGAGCCCATCAATGTCCATGATGTCTGAATCACGGCCTCGTAGAGGTCCTCCCCCGTGGTATTTATAAGAGTTACATACATGTGAGCGAAATGGATGATGTGGAACTCTATAAGTGGAAAGAAACGCTGCTATTACCCTGATCCCAGGCAAAAGATGAATCACCGACCAGGGAGGGGTGTGCGATGCAGTGACCGAAGGTGTATGCACGTCAGTGCAATATTTTTTGGAAAGTCAGGGGCAAATGCTAGCGTGAATGGAAATGATCTTGTTTCACGAAAGGAACGTCACGGCACAGACGTATGTCGCCGAGAGAAGAAGTTGCCCAATGAGTGAATAGCACGAGGATGAATGCTCGACGCCTAAGGAGTGCAAGACCGAGATCGTGACCACTGCTGCAGGGAACACGTCTGTATCTTGTTCGAAAGCTCTGCGGGCAGATGACTCCGAGATGGCAACCAACAAAGGGTCCGGATGAGCTTGAGGTCCAGTCGTACCAGGCGGTTTCCGCAGATGTAGTCCGGATGAGCTAGTCCGTCCTACCCAAGGAACCTCGGGCGTAGGTGTGCGGCTTGGCAAGAATTCTCTCGGATTGATCGTGAATACTTCGGAAAGAGGCAACAAAAGACACCCAATAAAGAATTAACATAGACAACCGGGGTAGATGACAAAGGATGCCCCGGGGGTGCCGAACGCAACGTCGCGCAACGTGACACAACGCAGCACAGCGCAGCGCCCCGCCGACAGCAATGCCGGCATATACTCCCAGCCCTAGACTGGAAATAGCTAAACGGGGCGGTTGGTCGAATTCGATTCGATTCGATTCGATTGGCGAGCTTGGCTAAGATTGGGTTGAACGAAGACGCCCTGGTGTAGTGGGAGAAAGTACAAAAGAAGACGGTTGACACTTATTACGACAGCATCGCAAAGCTTTGGAGGAGGAATGGAGAAGAGGAAGACAAGGGAGAGGAATGGATGAAGGCCCGAGACTCCGGGCAAGACATGGATGGGACGCTGCGCTGCCATCTGCACCTGGGGGCGTAAAAAAGTCTGGGGTCGCGAGTGGGGGACGAGCGCAGAAAGGAAGACAGGGACGTCAACTGGTTGGTGGCTCAAGAGCGGACCCAAGATTCAACCAGCGCCAGAAGAGGGGTGTGCGGCTGTGGCGCGGCAGCAAGGTTGAGGCATTTGAGCGTGTGACGTTTGCAGCTGCCGTTGGTGTCTGATTGGTGTCATGGGATTCGCGGAGCTCTGATGACGGTCAAGGTTGGGGATTTGGAGTCGAGGCACAGATGGCAGATGGCAGATGGCAGATGGCAGATGGTGAGGGAAGGAAGAGAAGCAAAGAAGCGAGCAAAGAGCAGGGAGGTGTCGGCGATCCCTTTGAGCGTCGTAAGGCGACAATCAGGTCACGAATTAGTTTCCAAGTGGAACCCACAACCTGGTTTGTCGCCTTACCACGCCCAACGCGATGGGCCATTTATGGACCTTGGCGATGATGATGGCGAATCAGCTTCACGTCCAATTGAGCCGTGAACATGAGCCCTCTTAGCCGATATCTCAGCCCCACAACCGCCTTGCTCGTGCGCGCAACCTTGAGTGACTTTTACTAACCTTTCAACACACTTAAAGCTGAAGTACTACGGATATATCACGCGTTTTAGCTAGTGCTCAGCGTCTAGATGGGCCCCTATTGACATCAATTTACAGTGGCAACTGCCCTGTATATTCCAGGGCTAGCTACGTGCCTTAGCGTACATGTGCTTGCTAATCCGGCACTGCTTGTCTCTTATAACGCTTGTGTTTTATAAAGTACTTAAGCCGACCGATTCTGACTCGCAAAACATCTAGGCCCTTGCCAATACACGATCGGAGCCACTTCGGCACCAAGGACAGGGATCTTCAGCTATAATATCGAACCGGAGACGTGGGACTTAGCCGTAGCCAGGGTGCCGTGCTGCCGAGAAGATGGTGTCCTGAATGGACGAATAACTGGCATGATAGGATTGAACCTGACACTACGGACTAGTATTCCGTATTAATTTAGGCAATATCCATCGTCAAAGGGAAACAAAATACGGAGTACTCCGTCATCAGTACATATCTGCGCTGAAACTCTTAATGTTCCTGCATCCGCTGCACCCTTCCCGCGCCTGGGGTGCTTAGCGTGATGAAAGAGACGTGCAGGTCATATGATGACACTGTCCGTTTTCAACTGGGTGGTGATAAATAGTTGGTGTTCAGTGTTCGAACACTAAGATATCTACGAAGAGGTAGGTGATGAGTTCATGGGCCGGGTCGCCCCGATGCGGGCACCCAAGATAGGCTTAGCATTAAGTATTTGATGCTAAACTAATTGACTTAACTGATAGTTATGCTCCGCAGAGTAAAGGATTGATGTACACACTGTAAAGAAGATAGCCAATGATATGCTTAGCACGGACAAACAGCCATGCGGTCGACAGTTTAATCGAATTGAGGAAAACAACCTGAAAACAGGTCCAATCAACGACAGCTCGTGAGAATCTCGGTGCCACGGAATAGATTTAAGCAACAGACGAACTCTTTCTTGAGCACCATGAATTTTCGGAAGGAACATAAAAAAAATAAAAAATAAAAATAAAAAGAGGCAAAAACTTCTCCACTAAGCCTTTTTAACAGGCAGAAGGGTTTTGAGAGGAGCAGATGCCCGTTCATACGGAATACATATTCCCAAGACAAAAGAATCAATGTCAATTTGGTCTTTCTTCTTGGGCAGCTACAGAGTACTCGGCAGCCTTTTTCGCAACCAGATTGTCAATCTATCCGGTTTTACTACTCGACCTGAACGCAATGCTACGTGTCGGCACGCAGATCCAACATGCCAATTGCGATCCGATGAGTCCCAAACACGTGTATCCCGCCGCATCTCACCCACCAATTCAATCACGTCATGTTTCTGCTGATCAAAAGTCGATGGCCGAGGCTGATTATTGTGACATGGTCATGTAGGAAAACAATTCGAATGAAATATGCCCCGAAACAATATCCGTTGATTCGCCGCTGGCTCTGTCGCCGCTTGATCATTATCCCGTGACGTGGTACATGATGACTGGCATGCTTTTCGGACACTTGGTAGTTGCACGGCGTCCTCAAGAGACTATTATCTGGTGGTCACAACCGGAGGATAATTCAGAGCTGCCCTGATGAAGGAACCGCGCACGCCTGCGGCTTCTCGCAGTCGTCCTGCTGAGTAGCATGAGCGCGACTCGTTTCCCATGGCCAATTTTAGCAATGCTTGGCTCGTTTAGGCAGTGTAAGCTTGCTCGCCCATGCATGTACACCCACTGTAGCAACGCAGTCCAACCGCATCTAGCCGAGTTGAGCCACTTGCCTCACTAACAATCCACCAGACTTGTAGCTTTTTCAAGAGCCCTTTTTCTCCCTGACAGCTGTTGATCAACGGATGAATTGTCGCGTTAATTGTCGCACGAATCATTGCATTAATTGTTATATTAACTACGCAAGGTGTTCCGTTTTGAGGGTTTTGGTGTCAGTTGATCTGGATGGTCGCGTGCTCGTCTGCAATTGCGATGCAACCCCAACTTTTCGGCCTACACCGCTTCAACTTCTCGCATCGCCGGCGCTTTCTTTACTAGCTACTGTCCAGACGTCGAAGGCAACCAATAGCTAAGAACAAGTGTGTGCGGCACTAAACGGAGAAACGCCGACCAAACCACTCCGCTAGCATTTGCATAGTCGCCTTCTTCGACCAAGATCATGACCTACCACGCCCGGCTCTTCCCACGGCCCTTGATATAGGAGAAAGGCTCTTGGGTCAGAAGCAGATGAGAAGATCGCCTCGTCTTTCCAGTGTGTCAAACATCTGGCTCTTTCTCTGCCATCGATTCCTGCATTGGCTATACCAAAGTCTCATCTCAGCCACGTACCGTTTCGCTTGGGACGCGCTTGGGAAGCAAGTGTGGGATGCTTGACTTCAGCAGCACGCGACATCAAACTAGTCATGTGCTGTGCTCTTGTGCTTCCATCATCAAACCTCATGAACATGTATTTTGCGCGTCGGGTCCCAAGTTCGAGTGTGTTGGCTGCAAGCTATTGTCGTTCACCTAGCTAACCTCCGAGTCCGAAAATAGTGAAGCTGCATATGTCATCTACTTCCAAGAGGCTCATACAGAGGGAAAGCGGGTAATAATGGACATTTTTCTGCTAAAATGGCAGTCGGCTTATTATTCGGTATGTCATCAATAAGATTTCGCCGCAGTTTTCCTGCCATCCTACAGACCGAAACCTCATGACACTAATACCCGTCCGCCCTACCGATCTGAACCACGTATACCTACCCCTGAATCAATGGCTTCGCTGACAAGGAATCCAGAAGATCATGAGATACGTGCATTGGGGGTGTACTTTACATGAACTTGGGTCTTCTAGTCCAGGAATTAACTCATATTGTGAGAGTGCCTTCAGCATCCCCTCGACGAAGATAAACCACCAAATCGGCAGCGCTAAGCAAAATGAAGACAATTACCCATGAGCTCTTTCGATTCGATCGGTGCCAAGGTTTCAAATCAAAGCGTCTGTCTGCCATGACGTTGAGTGGCAATGCGCTGTGCTGCTCAACTAATGTTCATAGCTCTCTGCGGCTCGATGGCACGTAGGTCTAGGCTTTCGCGATACGGCGTACATCGACCTCTTGTCCTTCAGATCGCAGCCAATCGGACATTAATGGATTGAAGAATAGATCTGGGATCCATCCGTAGTGCGGAATGCGAAGCAGCTGTGTACATGCTGCGATATTCCGGTCGCAAGGGGGGGTATTGGGCCTCAAGACTGAGATGAGAGTCTTTTACGTACAAAATGCCTGACTGCAGATATCTAGCTGAAACAATCGGACATGTATATTATCCAGACTTACGATGGCTGCGATTGTTTACCCAACTATTACGCGATGCCACAATACAAACCATCCATGTGATGCGCAGGCCCAAGTATGCTCTTACATTTCCAACACACTCGACGGAGAAGTAGGGTCCTATCGAGATGTCAAGGCTCTTACATCGGGCACCATCAGTGAGGTCCATGCTGCAACAGTCAGTCATAATGCCAAGACACCCAGCCACGAACACCCTGCATGCAGAACAAACCAAGCATTTCATCTTCACTCACCTTGACAAACCCTCGTGACCATGACCATTTACATGAAATTCACAACGGACACGGCCCCCATCTAAATCATCTTAGTCACCACAAGAGCCACTGACCAACCACCAAATCAGTCATCCCACCTCTCGCCAGACCACCAAATCAACACTCACGCCAGCAGGCCAACCTGATCCGAACGTCACTGCCACGACATATGTGCCCCGCGTGCGGGCATCACTTGACGGGGGCGTGTACGAAGCGATGCCAGGGCTTCTTCTCAGCCTAGCAGGGAGATCAGCGCTCGTCAGGTGAGGCACTACGAATGCAGCAATGCCTCCCGAAGATCATTTCTCCCCGGTCATGAATGCTACCGCCAGACCAGGGCATGACCCCACGAAATAAACTACCCCGCAGATCGTGCTGGATGTCGCCGAGATTTCAAAAAAAAAAAAAAAGAAAAAAAGAAAAAACGCGGGGAATAACTAACTATGCAAGGCGCGTGGGACCAGGTAAGCTTGTTTTGCAAGATGGAGGGGTGGAGGGGGAGGCTGGCACAGGGGTGGTCGAATTAGGTAACGGGAATAACGAAAAAGGAGTCGTCGGGTTTGCAAGCATGGGCGAAAGATGACGTGGGGGGGGTTTTTCTCCAAGGAGTAAATCGCCATGAATGGTTTTCATCTGTGCGACGACGTGATTTCGAGCTCGTGGCGATATTTCTGGGCTTTGCGCCGCTGGCTTGGGCACATGGCTTCGCGCACGTTGTGAATGGCGTTTTTGGACCAGCGCGCCGAGATGCTTCGAATTGGAATTGAGCTGGAGCTGGCCGCTATGTAGTTATGGTGTTGGTTCAACGAGTAAATGGAGAATGCCGGAACTTGGTTTTGCTTCTGCGGTCTGGAGACGGGTTGACTGCAGAGATTGTTCTGGCGCGACACTTGTCTGTATCTGCACTTAATCTAGAAAACCTCTGAATATTCAGGCAACCGCCCCCCCCACAAATCACTTTACCCTCTTTACCGACGGAAAATCGCACCTCAGCTCCAGAACCCACCCACCCTTCTTTCCACGACCCTTCTCGGGGTTGAAACCTCCCCCCAGCAGGCTGCTCGAACATTGGTGCCGCCGACGTCGCGGAAGTCATCGCCATCCGCGCTTCATTCACTGACTCCCTATAAGCTAACACATGGCCAATTTGTGCAGCTGCTCAAAATTCGGAGTGCCCAATCCTGTTGCTGGATCCCATCCTTCAACTGCATCCCACCCAGCTCCTGCAATGCGTGGCGCCGGAGCACCGCTGAAACTGCTCCCTTTGCAGCCTTCCGACTTACCATCTTTGATGCTATCAACATCTCTGTTAGCAGCTATATCGAACGAAGCGCGCTGAAATCTTCATCTTACTCGGTGAAAGCCCTTGTTGCCGACTGGTATAACCAAGGGTTCAAGAACCCCAGCGGTGCTTTCCCCTTCTTCATGCGATCATCATTGACCAGGGCAATCATTGACGCAAATAGCGGTGCTGATGCGCTGCATGGCGCGGCATATTAGTCTACAGGTCGTGTTGTATCGAGCGGCAAACGTTAATTACCTAGTTCCCCCGCCGCTCTCGATTTTGTCATGGTTGAATATGGGAAACTGTACCCCTTGGGCCGCCACATCTGGAAATCCTCTGCCATGGCGATTGTAATACTTGCTCCACTTGTCTCCATGAAGATGCAAGTATTTGTTCACGGCGGTCGCTTGCCACTGTGGCCGTCCCCAATACTCTGAGAACCCCCCAGAGGAAAAGCTGGAGGCCTTTTCAGGACCTTTTCCTTCCGTCGCCCCTACAGAAGTCACATACGGGCATGTCCCTGGAAAGCTAGGGAGAAATCTCGTGGCATTGGAGCCGTCATTTGATCGACAAGACACACCAGGTCCCGTGTCGCCAGATGCAACAATGATAGACATTCCACGCATGGCAAGTTGACCAAAGAGCTGGCATATCTTGATGGCATACGGCTTGGGAATTGCCTGCTCATTCACGCCGTATGAGATTGACATGACTTGCGGCAAGTCCTTGTCGGTCAACAACAACATGTGGCTGACAAACTGCAGCCAAGGTTCAATATACTCCTTTTGTCGATCAGCAATGCTGAAAAATGACACTAAAAAAAAAAAAAAAACATCAGCCTCAAATATGCTTGAGCACATCAACACCATGCAAGAAACTCACTCCAAATCGGGTATAAACTTGTGATCTTCTCCTCCAGTCGAGTAGAACCGTACAGGCACCTTGTGTGCCATAGCAACGGCAATCTGGATGTCCATGTTGGCTTCACCACTAGGGTAATTGGGCCCCTGTGGGTTCGTGCCATTGTTGATGTGCTCTACTGTGAAATTGGCTCCTTGCGCATAAGTAGCAAACGACTTGGTAAACTTATCCAGCTGGTCATGCTGTGCTGTTTGCTTCATAAAGTCAGTCCAGGGCATTCCGAGCCCTTGCTGTTGTAACCCCGAGTAGCAAGCTTACATTGTTAAAACCGACAACACCCAATAGGGAGCGGGGATCTGGCTCAGCAAGATTGTTCTGCATATTGTACAGCTTGCGCAAACACCCAGGGGTATTCGTGGTGGTACAATGGTCATCTTTGCTTGACTGTGCCAGCGCCTGCGCGTCCGCGCTGTTTCCATCAGAACTATACGTAGCGAGCTTTCCGGTGGTAAAATGGCCACGTCGAGCCAGCTTCATAGACTGGTGTACGTCAAAAAATGTCGTAGGCTGAACTGCTGCTATATGAGGCCGAAGGTCAGCAGGCACGGAATAAGCAAGAGTGCCGACGACTTTGTGCCCGTCGCGCTCGAAAACTCTGTAGTCTGCTCCCAACAGCTTTCCAGCTGTTTCTAACGTCATTGTCGCATCCAAAAAGATCCCTTTATCAATTATATGGTGTTCTGGGATGCTCTCCGATGATAGCCAGCGGCGAACGGAATCCGAAACCGCTCGCGGAGGCCGCATCATCGCCGCGGCCTCATGACGCGATAAATGCTGGCCATAGCGTGGGTGGCTTGGCTCCGAAATCTGGTAGAGTGTCTCTTCAAGATGATCCTGGCCTGGTACTTCCAGCGCAATGGAGAGTCGAATAAGCTGATTCAGATTCGCTGGGCCCAAGTTTGTCCATCCAGGAGCTTCGTGACCTAAGTTTTCAACGACGACTCGATTCGCTGCGACAGTAGCAAGGGGGGCGATCCCACCTCCCAAGAGACAAGCCAGACTAATTGCCAACTTCATCATGAATGACTGTCCCGTCACGTCCTTTATAGATAGAAATCAACACCAGACACGACGCAGGTTCTGTTTGAATCACCTCAACGTCTATTTCGCTTATTATATAAGTACAGGTCCAGCTCGTTGTTAAGGATAAATCCTCAGCGGTTAGATTAAGAAAGCCAGCTCGCGGGCAGATATCTGCAGGTCCCCGTTCGACAAGGTGCTGCGGTCTCTTAGGGCTCGGTTGCATGTGTAAAGAAGAATGATAAGGTCGCTATCCTACGATGCTATCGATAGCCAAGTGTAACGGTGGTAAAGGACGCCAGGAATATATACAGAACTCTGAAGCAATGGCGTGAAGAAAAAGAATTAGAAAGATACACGAGCAGAGTCAAAGAGGTCAATGCTTTCGCAAAACAAGGCTGTTGGTCGGTAAAGGGGCGCACAGCCTGTTGGAGCAGTCAGAACGAATCCTGGGCTGATGTGTCTGTCCATCAATCCTGTTCATAGTTACTTCCAACCTGCATATAGAAAAAAAAAAAAAAAAAAAAAAAGAAAGAAAGAGTCATCAGCACCCGGGACAAGTTGCGGGACGATGGAGGCGGGCAGGCGTGAAGATGAGGCCCGGTACAACACTGTCGCAAGCTGAATGGATCAAGTTGACCACACCGGGAAGTGTAAGTTGATAGAGCTATGGCTTGGACATGGTCTCCTGAAGGCCTTGTGTTACAAAGTGAGACCATGTTTGCTAATACATTGAAGACCAGCCAACCAGCCCTCAAGAACTGCCCACGTCTTCGGCTCGCTAGTTACGAGGCAATGCTGAAAGCAACCCTGGTAAAGCCTGGGGCATCCAACTGATGAGTAGATTTCCTTTTCTCACCACCCACATCGCAGTCAGTCACCAGCAATGTGATGTGTCTCTAAGAGGTGCGCGCGAGAAGGCTAGTTTTCGCATGTCGCAGAACTCGGACCACTTGCTGCAACGAACACAATCTCACCTCGCGGGCAGCAGCAGCAGCATAAGGCCCGGTCTTGATGTATTATAGTCCTTTATACTCCTGCAATCACAGTTCCCCCATTGCTTGCCCACGAAGCCACATAATTGAGCATAAACGATACTGAGCCTTGTTCAAGGTGCGCTCCATATCGACCTCAGATTGGCCAAGAGACCAAGCGGTCGAAGAAACTCACAGCATCAATTAAGCACAGCATTGTCAAACCCTAGCTGCGTATTTGCAGCTTCTATTAGCCTCTTGTGCTTCATGTATAGTCCTACCGTTGCGTCAAATTCGGCCATGGCCCGTTCCCAATCCTTGGCTCGTACAGTGTGGGTGGCCTGCAATTGCAAACCGGCAGCTTTCCGACAGTCCGACTGCTCGGAGTCCATTGTCGTCAATATATTCATCAATTCCTCTTCTTACACAGTCCACCTGTTTCTCGTGGCTTCATCAGTAGGCCGTAATAGGAGCTTCCCAATGATCGTCTCGGCCTTTTGGTGTGGATGCAACACCAATCCGTTCCTGACGTCTGCTTCAAGCTCTGCTTCGGCGAAGGAACAGCTCCAATCCTGAAGCTGAGCGTACGCCAGGGAAGCGCAATGGGCTGAAAGTCCCTGGAGAAATCGAGCGTCTCCATTTTCCAGGTCTGCGTAAACCGCTTCTAAAGCTTCGACAGCACGGGAGCAGCCCTCGACCGTGTCAACCACATGCCTATCAGATGGAAGCGCATGCCTTGGCTGATCAAGGCGGCGCCAGAGAGGCTTGCTAGCTGATCATTTATGTCTGAAAGAGTCTGAAAGAGACACCTGGGTGTCAAATCCTAGCCAATGTAGAATATGTGCGAGATTGCCAAACACAGCAACCTAGAACGAAGGAACAGCATCGATAGCCTCATACTTTGCGAAGCATCCCTTCAACTCCTCGAGTATCTCGTCTGTAAAATTGGCATGATCTTTCTTTACGAGTCGAATTATTTGCTGACATTGGACGTCCGTGGCACCGGCCAAGTGATGTTCTCTCTATAAAGCTCTGTAGCGCACCTCATACCATTGTCGCTTCAAGCTCTTCCAGGGTTGCAAAATTGGCGGTTTGAAGGCGCAGTGCCTCTGCTTTCTCGAGGGCCGGTTTGAAGCGAGTTGTTACCAGCGGCTCCAGAAGACATGCTTGCATCCTCATTTGAACACCTATACACAACTCTCTAGCATCTAGTTTCTCGGGGAGGCCTTGGAGACTCTGTAGAAGGTGGTCATGTGCATCTCGTGTGTATCCTTGGTCTGCAGTAACACACGCAATCTCTAGTTCAGCTTGCATTCGATCAGCTCCGGTAAGGCGAGATACAGCGTCGCGGAGAAGGTCAAGTGCTTGAGCGTATGCGGCCCGGTCAGAGAGGTGCCGACTTTGGACAAGCACTTGGTACCAATTCATCTTCTTTCTTACTCGCCTGTGTAGCTAAAATCTGCCTGCAAACCTATGCGAGCAGTTGGCAAATCTCTTCGGGCTGTCGCGTAGCAAACTCCACTAATCATCCGGGATACACGACCAAAAGGGAGGGAACAAGGAAATGGTTGACAGTTGTCTGACCAATTCATTTCATTTCATCTCCAAGTCCGCCAGAAGAAAGAGACAAGGAAGCAGAGCACGGAGTATATGATGTGTAATCGCACCTGGAACGAGGCATCCAATCCGAAGCGACTGTAACTCTAAGACAAAGGAAACTGTATCTTCTTATATAAGGGCTCCTGCTAGTTATGCTTAGGAGCTGCGCTGGGCAACAGGCAGCAGTCCCACCTACCAGCTGCCTGCCAACCGCCTGCCAACCGCCTTATCTGCCAAAGGCATCTCACCGCCCGCCCAGAACCAAGTATAAACACGACTTCTCACCCACGCTCGCCTCTTTCTTGCCCCTTTTCCTCTCCAGCTCTCTTTGCCATCTGGCTTAGATCAAGTGTAGTATCTGTTCTTTTCAGTCTAATCGCTGAAACGCCCCTACGCAGGGCTTCTCGATTATTCTCATTTTTGGCCTCCGGTTTCCTTCCTGTGCATGCCACACGGACCTGGTGCCATCGTGTCCCTGGTATCACACTGCTTCCAGGTGACGCAAATTGCGTTGTAGAGTCGCCATGGGTATTTTTCATTGCTTTCCGGGTCTGTTGATTTGGTGGTGAAGAAGATGTTTGGGAGGGCTGATGGGGGATGGGCGGTCTGCTTGGTGTGGGCTCTTGCTCTTGTTGGCAGAGTTTTGTCACTGGAATTCTTGGGATTTCTGTGGCGTGTAGCGTGTAGCGTGTAGCGTAACTGAAGGGAGAAGAACATGACATCTATACTTTTTGGCACTTTTCATGTTGTGACATTCTGTGTCAACTTGTGATGGTCCGTTAACTTGGGCCATCATGGTTTCACCAGCCCCACATAAGCTCCAACATTCATGAAAGCCGGCCTCACCTAAAACTCATCAACCACAGCGCAATCCATCTCCAAAAGCCAAGCCATCATGTCCGCCCAGTCTAGCCTGATCGACCCCTCGATCTTCACCTACCTCGAGTCCATAATCGAGGAAGAATCCCAAGTCCGCGAGTCTCTAAACCAGATCGTGCAGAAGCTTGACCGAGCCGTCGCCTCAGCCCAGGGCCTTCTATCGCGAGTTCACTCGACGCCCCGATCAGGATGTAGGTTTGCCGTCCCCCGCTCTGTGTTCTCAGCTAGCCCTCCCCAAGTTCTAATTGGGCGGCAAATAATAATCCTTTTTTTTTTTAAACTTTCTTTTTTTCAAATAGATCCCGCGCTGGTAGAACATGTTGAGAGTGCCGTCAAAGAACAGGTCAGCATTGTCCAGGAACTAAACGAGGTGGCTTCTCAGCACCCGTACTACAAGTTAGTAGCTTGGCACTACGCACCAAATTGCTGGCATAGCTAAAACTCGTCAAGGTACAATTCGAAATGGGCGCGGTCTGTACAAAATGCTATTGGGACAACCTTGTACTGCGCGTGGCTGGGGGGCCTTGGCTCCGATGAGAAGGTGGGTGAGTTGGGCCGATTGCTAACTTTGGAGGAAGTTGGTGCTGTTTTCACAGGTATGTACCTTTGCCTCTCCCTTTTTCTTTTCTTTTCTTTATCTCGCCGGGCTTGTTCTCTACTTTACTTCTCTGCTTCTATTGTCTTTACTACGCTGTGGTTCATCCGCGTTCTCTTTGCGTCTTATATCTTATCTAAGACTTCACATTGAGCTTTGGTCTCCCTCCATAATGGCGCAGTCCAGCCTTCACATCACTCATCTCCAGAACACCAACACTGTAATTCACGTTTAAATAAAGCGCTGCAGAATCGTCTACGCTCACCCACGCCGAAAATGCCCCAAATTCCACTCCTCCCATCTCCTCGGCCGTCCCGACTTCGATGACAACCAACTAACAAACCCAAGTCCCAACCAACCTCAAGGACCGCGACGCCTTCCACTTCACAATAGAAGAATACCTTCTCTCCCTAACAGACCTCACCCCCGAACTAGCCCGCCTGGCCACCAACGCCGTCACCCTCGGCGACTTCGAGCAGCCCCTGACCATCAGCGCCTTCATAAAGGACATCTTCGCAGGCTTTCAGCTCCTCAACTTGAAGAATGACATCTTGAGGAAGCGCGCTGATGCCGTCAAGTACGATGTCAAGAAGGTGGAAGATGTGGTGTATGATTTGAGCTTGAGGGGGCTTGTTGCGAGGCCTGGGGCAGTGAACGCGGAGATGAAGACGACGTGATACTGGAACTCATGCCGGACAAGACGGACGTTTGGCGCGACGACCCATTCCTCCATAGCCTGAGGTGGAGTCGTCCATCTCAAGAATCTGGTCATAGCCGAGTGCTTTTTCTGCTTGATTAGATTTTTGACGAAAATACGATGAAATGGATGTCAAGTCAAGGGTTTCAAATCCGTTTTGCACGCGGCTTAGTCAAATAGTAGAACAAAAAAAAAAAAAAATGACCATCCGAAGCAACACTAAATGCATTGAAGCATGGATTGTGAGAATATACAGGCTGGGAAAATGCTGGCAAATCCCATTAATACATGTGATTCCCCCTTAATTGCTCCAAAGTTCCATTCTCCACAAATCGCGAGCTGAAAGACTATTTTTTTGATGCCTTCCAAACGCCAGATGCTGGGATTCGTTCACCAACCAGCTTCTAACTTGTTCTTTCTCTCCTTGCTATGGTACAATGCCAACCATCTCACGTGCTGGTTTCAGTCATGTCTAAACGTACACTTATCGCCTCGCGCGCATTTGCCCTGCTGCCAAAACGTACACGCCTTGGTTCCAATAAGGGCCTTGTTTGCCGGCTTGTGAGGTGGTAGAGTGGCCTTCTTCTTGCGCCCGTCCTTTCCGTCTCTATCTCGGTAGTCACCACGATCCCAGTCGCGGTCTCTGTCTCTGTCTCGTTCACGATCTCGATCGTGGGACTGGGAAACAGGAGGAGGGGGCGGAGGAAGGGGCGGTTGGCCTTGGGTCATTTGCGTCAGCAGCATCAGCTGCTGATACGATGTATCGTTTGGATTCAGATTCGATAACACGCTGATACCGTTGCCCGGGGTGGCCAGCTGCTGTTGTGGCTGGTTAATAGCAGCCAGGATGGACTGCAGCTGATTATCCGGGATCTGACTGGGTTGGCCGTGGGCAGCTTCAGGAGCTGAAGGTTGTTGTGGTACCTGTCCACCAGTCATCTGCTGGAGTAGGGCCAGATATGGTGCGTAAGATTGTTGCTGCTGGTAGTGTGCACTCCAGTCTTGAGTTTGGCCCGCGGGTTGACTGCCACCAGCAGCAGCAGCCATCTTCAAGACACTCGCTTCCGCTTCCGCACGGACGTGATCTTCGTCCAGCTTTCGCTGTTTCGAAGCCACCTCCTTATTATATCCAAGCCACCACTCACGAACTCTTTCTTGATCATGGCTTAACCATCCTGGAGGCGCCGTAGCAGGGTATGGTTTGCCGGCTAAACTTCGAGCGACGGTCTCGATATGATTGCCAATCATTTGCAAATTTTTGTCGCCATAATGATAGGGGCGACTGAGATCCACGTGGATAGGGTTTGGATCACGGCAAATCTTGATCTTATCTGACTGAAGACAAGCCAAAACCTGCTCCTCTCCAGAGAGCCCAACAGCAAATGGAAAGTTATGTTGGGCAAACTGATGGTGAGGAGGTGATGGATAGGAGGCCGCCGCAATCTGGGGCGGGTTGGAGTGATTAGGGGCCGCTTTAAGCCGCCCAAAGATGGAATTAAGTTTGGTTGATGGATTATTCTTGACTTCCATTCTTCCCAAGGCCGACGACAGTGCTCGCTCCACGCCCATGTTCTGCTCCTCCTTCCATCGCAGTTGCAGTTCCTCGAATTTGGTGTCACCCGTGGGAATATAACCTGCCTTTGATTTGATTGCCTGTCCGGATGCTAGCTCTAAGGGTGGCGATTTGGAAGTTGGAGGAATGTCGTCCATGTCAGTGTAAATGGTCATCAGCTCCCGCTGCTCGCGTTCGGCAATCAGCTTTTGTTCATTGGTAGAGAAGGTGACGTTACCACCTCGAGTCACGTAGCTCTTGTTTTTGATTTCGGATGGCAGATGAGAAAAGTCGGTAGCGACGGGGCTAACCCACGGTTGGTATGGGATATCATCGTCGTCTTCGTCCTCATTCACATCGACCCGTTGTTTCAACACCATCCCTTCAGACCGGTCATCTGCGGCGTCACGAATCATGTTAACGCCGCGACCCTCGTCTTCCTCATCGTCCTTCTGAAATATTTTAACTTGAACAAGCTCATCTTCAGGCTTCCAGCTTACACGAAGCTTTCTCCTTGCTTCCTTCCGCAGACGCTTAGCTCTCTGTCTTGCTGTTTCAGAGCTATCAATGGCCTTGGACTCCTTTGATGCCGCAGAAATGACATCGGGCTTCTTGGAGTTGATGGAATCGAGCAACGAGGCAATTCCAGAAAGGGCACCGCTCGAAGAACTTGGTGTTGACTTTGTTGGAGCAGGCTTGGTCTCTGGTTTGATTGCCGCAGCTGGTTTTTTGGATTCTATTTTACCCTTGTCGTCGACAGAGGTGGTAGGACTATCAGCTACCGGAACGTCAGCCTTCGTCACAGTCTTAGCAACAGGCCGACTCTTTCCGGGCAACACGGACGATTGTGTTGGCTTCGCTGTCGCTGCGGTCTTGATCGTAGATTGCGCTGGGATCTTTGGTTGTGCTAATTTTTTGCTTAATGAACCACCACCTGTTTCCACGGCAATCTTCTTGACCGTACGCGTATCAGAATCATCGTCTCGGCTCCTTTTCGTGGATGCACTGCCATCGGCTGATGACGAAGTCTGCTTCACTCCAGCTTTGGCTCGGCTCGCAGCTGATGTTCCGGTATACCCAGTCGCTGTGTCGGGTTCGTTGGCCTTTTGGAATTTTTTGATCTTCATATTCAGTTCCCGCACAAGCTCTTTTACTTCATCATCGCCCTTGTCCTCGAATCGCTTGCGGACGGTATCGAAATTGGTAGTCTCAACAATCTTTTTCGTAATTCTGAAATGTGTGAAAAGCTCCAGCACAATCTTGGGGAGCTTTCCGGAGAAATCACTCGCTTTGATTGATGAGATGAGGGAGTTGACCAGGCTTAGGATCAACTTTTGGTGGCCCCCAAGATTGTCGAGCACTGCATCATCAGCGTGTTCTACAGTCGCGTCCAAGGCTCTGTACAAGGCTTCTTTCCTCCGTTCGGCCTCTTCCTTCTTCTTCGCAATCACATCTTCGGACTGCTTTTCCTTAACAGCTTGGTCCAGATCAGCTTTACTGCGGTTCATCTCTGTGCGAAGTTTAATTAAAAAGTCGCCAGCTTGCTGCACACGTCCTGCTATCAATGAACTGGTCCGTTGAGTGGTCTGATCGACGTGAACGAAACCAACAGTATCCCATACAGCTGCTTCCACAGGATCGGAGGGGCGGGTAGCAGGTCGAATCTTGGCGCTAGTTAGCCACAGGGCTTGGGCTGTGATAGGGGCCCGATGAGGCACTCACTTGCTTGTTACGCTCGCCTTCAAGCGTTTTTTTGGCTTTCTTTTCTGCCTTGTTCTTGGAGGCTTCATCTGACTTGAGTTGTTCTTTGAAAGCATCTGGAGGACATCAGTGGCTTGTAGCATAAATGTATACAAACGTCGGCCATGCACTTACGAGGGTATTCAGTATACTTCGGCTGTCGCTTCCCTAAAATCTTCATCGACTGATCGTAGTCATCCAGCAGTGCCTTGGCTTCTGCTCTCCGCTCGTCAAGCCCGCTCTTGTCGACCGAGGGGCGGTATTTGCTGGTGAAACGGCCCTGCACTTCACAGGGTAGCGAGCATCCTAGCTCAGGAATTATTGAGCGACCGCTGCGAGATGGGGGTGCGACCATGGGCGCTAGTTTATCATAGCTTTTAGGGGCTGGAAGCTTCACACTGCCCTCAAAAAGCAGATGAGGTAGCCCTTTAATGGAAGGATATTTTGCTTGAGCAGCCTTGTTCCGCTTCCCGAAGTCGACAAGTGCTTTGGCCTCTTCTGCAGAGAGCACAGGAACTGGAAGATCATCTGTATCCTCGGCCTTTTTGTTGGATGGCTCGACGGGGAAGTCGATGAACGCTCCAGGACTGTCGGCTGCGGTGGGATCAGACGCAGCCTTTGCTGATCGTTTCCGCTTCTTCGGTGCTGGAGAATCTGCAGCCACAGATATTGGAGGAGTATCGGTAAGGGCTTGGGATGGAGGCTGTGTCAACGCAGGGTCGAAAGTGTGAGATTGGGTCGAATGGCTCGGTTGAGCATAAACCCCAGGGGTTTGGGTATACTCAGCATTGTTTGATGTTTGATGACCATGAGGCTGAGACTGTGGGAGCCCTGGAGGATGAGGCGATTGCTGCTGCTGCCGTTGTTGTTGGAAAGCCAAATGCACGCTAGGGTCTTGGCTAAAGTGATTCGGCTGGCCATTTATGTTTTGGGCAAAATCTTGCCCTTGTGCAAAAGGCTGCTGGTGTTGAGCGGGCGGTGATTGTTGGGTTTGGCGAGAGAAATGCTGCTCTTGCTGAAAGCTATTGTGCAAGCCATCAAAATGCTGAACCGAGGGCTGAGCATGTTGGGCTGCAGGTCGCGTCAGCAATTGATTTGAGTGATTATACTGGCCTGTGGCTGGGGTGAATGAATGTTCATTCTGGCCTGGGAATTGGAATTCGTGCTGCCCGTAGTTCTCATTCGGCCCAGGGTGTTGATGAGCACGAGGTTGATTCAAGCCCAGGTTTCCTTTGGGCTGCTGCCCGTAGATATCCGAACGCAGATCATTAAACGCAGGATCGATTACATCTTGGCCAGCTTGCGAGAATGGCTGATTTAAGCTCATAGAACTATGGGCACCATGGAAGCCGGGATCACCGCGTTGCGAATGGTGCAGGCCGCTCAAGAGGGCGTCATCCTGGTGAGGCTGGTCAAAAAAGCTTGGTTGGGAGCCATCCTGATGGCTGGTTATGTGTGAGAAGGTGTCAGCCTGGTCGGGCACCGGGTGTGACCAAGTCTGGTTGGGATCGAAATGGCCATCTTGATTTCCAAAGGCAAAGGATGCTTGCCAGGAGTTGCCCGCGCCTGCGCCCGCGCCGTTCTGGCCCGAACCGGGCCAGGACTGCATTTTAAGTGATGAATCAGACCTCGCTCAATACACACTATTCATGGACGACAGCAATGAAATGAAACAATCTATAGCTAGGTATGCATGTTAGCGAACATCGCCACCCCGATAAGAGCGCAGCAAGTGACGCCGTGAGGAGAGTTAAAGACAATTGAGCAGTGGTGAAAGGGAGAGTTGGGTGAGTTTCTGTGTGACGGTGGCAGCGGCCAGCGACAGCCCCGTGCTCGTGCTCGTGCGAAGCAAAGTGGCTGGTTGGCTGCTGGCTGCTGTGTTGGAAGGACAGACCGCAGTGCAAGTCAGTACCTAGGAGGTAGGTATCTAGGTACCAGACATGTACTTACTCTAACGCCCATGCAGTAAAAGAACTTGCGGATGCAGGAGACGTAGGTTGTAGCTGTGTTGGCGGCTAAATGTCGGCCGTGGGCCTCAATGTTGGCTAGGCCCACTCCGGCGCTAGCCAGGACACAGAAGACAGGCAGGGGATTGGGTCGATCGCGGGACTGCGACACGGTTGCGCCAGTGTATAATCTATGCTAAGAAATAAATATAACTTGTCAGTCTAAACGGTCGGTTTCCTTTTCAACAGTGTCATGGTGCAATTTGGAAGAGTGCATGAATATAAGTCTGCGGCCCTGATGATAGTTTCGTCTTGACGGATGCTCATCGAACAAAGTCCCTGAGCATCATCAGCGGCCTTTGAACATGTTCTTAACGACGCACGTCCAAGTTGAGCAAAGATCACCAGCTGCAACATGGAGGAAACGTCAAGCTAGCGACCAAGGACGAGAACACTTGGCTTGTAAAAGAACAAAGGCCACGAGAAATGCGGCAATGGGCTGGCGCAATAAAGGCTCGAGATGAGTCGACGGACACTTCGGACACTTGAAGTGGCTGTTTCGGGGCCAGTGCTGAGAGGACATCAGAATACCGTCAGTAGGCCACTCGCGAGCAATGGTACTACCATCAACCGGTTCTTGAATTTCCGATGTGCCACTGATTGTTTATGCTTGTTTGTCCATGGTGCAAGGCCGCTTCGTTATTTCTTCTCTTTTTTTTTTTTTTTTTTTATACCTTTTTACAATCGCAGTGTCCCAGACAGCCCAATCGCGAATAGCAGCTTAGGGACACGTGATGTGTCTTCTATGTCATCGTGATCCCTCAGGTCGCCACCAAGGCTGATGCGCTGCTATTGTCTGGCCTGTCTGTTTTATACTGGTCGGAGAAAGCGAATGTTTCTGATACTTAGATTCGCGACTTAACACTGCCCAATTAAAGGACACGTAGGTCATTAATGTAAAAATACCAGCATCACCAAAAAATGGTAGTGTCGCTGCTTCCATTCATACTGGCCACGGACTTGAGGGGAAAAGGTGTGTATGCGCCCAATATATGATATTGCGCGAGGGAATAAGGGATTATGGGGTTCAAGATCAAGCATACCCGCGAGAATAATGATTGTCGATTCCTGGCTCACAATTCCGAGCAGCGCATAACTGGCCTCTCTCTCGGTCGCGCTGTTTACAAGACAATGAACGCGCTTTATTGAGAGGTCAGCGAAACATGCGACAGCCTAGTGGCCGAGTTGATGGCGACAAGATGACGCCGACCTGTCGATTTTAGGTGTTGAAGTGAGACTTCTAGCATCAGAACCCGTTACAGTTGCAGCTCGCCGATGAAATCTGATGCCGCACAAGTCGCAGCAGATGGCGAAGGGCGAGATGTTTGATAGGGAGCAGTAGTTGACGAGGAAAAGTTGAGCGAGCTTCGTTTCCAGACTACTTTACCGCTGCTGTAACGCTGTGGCCCGATATGTCAGGCACCAAGGCGGTGATACAAGCAGTGGTGGAGAAGATGCAGCCAGTAAGCCCCACTATAAGGAGCCAACGTAGTCAGTTGTCTCGTTAGCTGCGCGCAGCTGTCCAAATTGGTTGGTCTGGAGGGGCCCCGGAATTTGGGTCGCTCCGTTCCCGACATCCCCAGATGCCCAGGCGAAATTGACACACTCTGGCCACACTGCTGTCGTCAGTGGTCAGGAGCTGACATCGCGAGGAGGTTGAGCTCACATTGATGTGATCATGATGCTGCCCGAGACCTAGTCTAGTCACTTCAGACGCGTCTTATAGTTTTGGGCAGCCAGCGTAGCAAATAAATGACTTTTGCCACTACCAGAGAATTATTATATCCATCCCGCCGATTTATTTGGCCACTAGGCCTGCCAACTCTGTTGTGTGTTCAACACCCCACCATCCACCTCGAGGACGCCAGGTTGCGACAATGGCTACTAAAGGCAATTCTCTGAGGGATCGACAAATAGGTACATACACGCCTGAGTCCGAATAGCGCCACGAATCATCCAATCTTCTGACTCATTTTTCTAGCTTCGCTCAAGAAAATCCTCAATCTCAACGAGGTGCCAGACTCGGGCGAATACGACGATGCTCATGCCAACGGACTCCTCGCGCCCGTCGCACCCATATTAGACTCTGACGGGAACCCAATTTGGAAGGTCTTGGTGTTTGATGATTTGGGAAGAGATGTTATTAGCAGCGTCATGCGTGTGAGTGACCTTCGTTCAATGGGTATCACCATGCACATGTAAGTATCATCCAGCTCATGTGGCAATCGAAGGTATGGGGATTCAGCTGATGGATCGATTGCCGTACAGGCATATTGGAACTGCTCGGCATCCAATTCCCGATGTCCCGGTCATATACTTGCTCGAACCGAACTCTCAGAATTTGCAAGTTGTTACTAGCGATCTTCAGAAAGGATTGTATTCACCGGCATACATCAACTTCCTCTCCTCCATCCCAAGAGTTCTTTTAGAGGACTTCGCGAGCCAAACGGCCGCTGCAGGGACTTCTGAGAAGATTGCACAGTTATACGACCAATATCTAAACTTTATTGTCGCGGAGCCCGATTTATTCAGTCTAGGAATGCAAAAGGCACATACATATTGGGCTCTCAATAGCGCCAAGACAAGTGATGAGGAGCTCGACGCTGTAGTAGACCGAATAGTCAGCGGTCTTTTCAGTGTCGTCGTTACCATGGGTATGTACTGTGCATTTCTCACGGTTGATCGACTGCTAACCCTAGCGCTACTAGGTGCGATTCCAATCATTCGCTGCCCTAGAGATGCTGCCGCAGAAATGGTCGCGGGCCGTCTAGATCGGAAGCTTCGAGACCACATACTTAACTCAAAAGACAACCTATTCTCCAGCGCACGACCTTCAAATGCTGGTACACCAACCTCCCGGCCAGTTTTGATACTGCTCGATCGCAACGTCGACTTGATCCCAATGCTATCACATTCTTGGACGTACCAGTCTCTTGTTCACGATGTTCTCAATATGAAATTGAATCGAATTACCATAGAAACGCCGGTTGACGAAGATAACCCCGCTAAGGGAAGCACGAAGAAGTCGTATGATCTGAGTGCCAATGACTTTTTCTGGGCTAAGAACGCTGGAGTTCCATTCCCGCAAGTGGCCGAGGATATTGACGTCGAACTAACAAAGTACAAAGAAGATACTGCTGCTATTACGAAAAAGACTGGTGTCTCAGACTTGGAAGACTTACAAAACGATACGAGCGCTAGTGCTCAACACCTCAAGGCTGCGATAACATTGCTGCCAGAGATGCGAGAGCGAAAAGGCACTCTGGATATGCACATGAACATCCTGGCAGCTCTGTTGTCGGGCATCAAGGATCGACAACTGGATAATTACTTCCAGCTAGAAGAAAATGTCATGAGACAAACCAAGGCACAAATCATGGAAATCATCAAGGATGATAATAAGGGCAAAGATCCTCTTGACAAGCTTCGGCTCTTTATAATTTGGTTCCTCAGCACCGAACAAGAGGTCGGCCGAGCCGATTTTGAGGGCTTTGCCAAGGCTCTCGAGGCAGCAGGAGCCAATGTCTCATCCCTACCATATATACGACAGTGAGTGGTGCCATGCATTGCGTGCAAGCATACTTGCTCAAATTCAGTTCCTTTGCTAACTGTACTGTAATGCGTAGGGTTCGTGCCACTACCAAAATGACTCAGCTTGCTACTATCAACAACACTAGCCAACAAGCCTCGTCATCGGACCTCTTTGGTCGCTTCTCATCCATATCTACACGTCTGACGGATCGGCTGAAAGATACTGGCGTCCCTTCCGGTCTGTCATCAAATTTCGAGTCTCTGATTTCTGGCGTGAAGAATTTTCTGCCTGCAGACCGAGATCTCACCGTGACCAAGATTGTTGAATCAATCATGGACCCATCATCCGCCTCGTCATCTGCCATTGCCAAGACCGAAAACTACCTGTACTATGATCCACGATCAGCAAACGCCCGTGGGACGATGCCTCCGCCAAGCGCCTTGCGAACTGGTGCCGGTGCCAATGCGCCGGGTGGAATGCCAGGTTCGCAAGGGGCAGGTCAGTCAGCAACATTTGGGCAGCGTCGGCAAGGTTTCACCGAAGCGGTCGTCTTCACCGTGGGAGGTGGAAGCATGGAGGAATATGGCAACTTGCAAGAATGGGTAGCGCGGACCAGCAAGGACCGGGGGAGAAAGAGAGTCGTGTACGGAAGTACGGAGCTCGTAAACGCTGGCGAATTCGTCAAGAATGAGTTAGAAAAGCTAGGTAGCGAAGTTGCTTCGTGATGGAGCAGCCCATAGATTATATTGCCAGCAAATCGGGCATCGTGTCGCCCAATACATTATAGCAATAAAAAACCGTCAACCCTGGCGACCTTGTCTATGTATTTAACTCAGAGAGACAAAATCTCAAATTGACATGCACTTCCCAAAGGCGAAATGAGCCGCACCCCATGCACGCCACTGGATTTAGCACCTGTTGCTGCTACCCAGGTAGATAGGTACGCATTCGAGGCCCATTTCCGGAACCCGCCGACGCACTGCCCACCAAAGGTCATGATGGGGCGTCGACCAACCAAGGGGCCGCGATGCGCCGAGCATTAGAGACTTGGACACGCACCACCAAACTCGCTCTTGCTCGACCACCCAGAAAACCCGGGCTCTCAACTCGTCTCCCGCGTCTCCCTCGTCTGCAAATCCGCGAGCCTCCATCCCAGATCCCATCATCACCGCCACGGAATTCCAAAAACCCTTTCATCTCATCGCCGCCCCATCACACGACATTCTATTTCCCTCCCTGTCGCATTTCCGTCTCACACCCCAGTCACGACTCCCGAACCACGCCTCGCCTTCTCAGTTGCCTCATCCTTCCTTCAGGGATTCGATCAGAAGCTAAGGGCATCGCATCGAGGTTGGCTTTCGCCAAGGACGGGGCTTGCCGTCTAGCGATTGCTTCAGCCTAAGCTTTTTCTTTTTTTAAGAAAAAAAAAAAAAAGGAACGAAAAAGAAAACTTTCTGCCCATTACCTGCCTTTGTTATAAGACACATCATAGTCGGACGATCTAGCTGGTGCTATGGACGGATCACCTATCAAAGCCGAGGAATCGGCTGACTATCGCAAAAGCGGCTATAAATCATGGAAGAAGAAATATCGCAAGATGCGCATCGTGTTTGATCAGAAGATGCAAGAAGGCGAGGATCTGCACAAGAAGGAGGAAAAGGCCTCGGCGACGGTGAAACGACTGGCAGTAGAAAACGAGTATGTCCCATCCTCAGCTGGAAGCAGGCAATTTGACACCCCAGAATCAAAACAATTTCGTCGTAATCACCAATGCTACTTATCCAAAGAAGAAACTAACATGGCAATCTCCTGCAAAAGCCGTCTCCTAGATCTCCTCCTCGATATCAACAACTCGCCCCAAATCCCCCTCGAAAAGCGAATAGACGTCTCCCTCAAGCCCACCTCATCCAAACACATTCTCCCCCTGGACAAGCAGTACGCCCTCCAGAAAGCGCGCGCGATGAAGCACCTCGAGCAGCTCCTCGAGGACATCCCCCACTCATCCTACAGCACAGCCAAGGAATCCAAGTTTTCGTATGTAGCAGACCTGTCCGCGCCCGAAGGCGAGATCTACCCCAGCAGCTTCTTGTCAGCCGACGACATCGACAACTACATCCATGACCTGGACAGCTCCATCGATCCCGAAACGCACATTCCCACGCTCGCTCCCCGCGCCCATCCTGCCTCTCAACCCCCCTCGCATCCGCATCTCAAGAATCCCACCAGCGTGACCAATTGGCTGCGCAAACACGCCCCCAAGATCTTCCTCCAGGATGGCGAAGCTCACGATGGAGATGACGACGGCCACGCAGCGGGCCATGCGGGCGGCCGCAAGACACGCGGTTCCCGCGGCGAACGGGGCGGTGGCCGTGGACGCGGCAAGCGGACCAGCATGGCTTCCAGAGCTACGGAGCGAGACCGCGGCGCCGACTGGGACGCAAGCATGGACGAGGACGCTGATTATGGAACGCCCGTTGGCCGTGGGGGCAAACGCAAGAGAGATGATGACCCGGGATATCGACCTGGTGGCTCACTCGGACGACCCGTGAAGAAGAAGAGAAAGAGCGATATCGATTCTCCGGCCGTGAGAAAGAGCAAGAAGGAGATGCATACGCTCAAGAGGGATGACAAGTAACGGTCCGTGAAACTCTCGTCATGGGGGGGGGGTTTTCTTAGATTTTTTTTCCAAGCAAGGGAATGAAGGTTATAGTAGACTGGATTGGCGTTTGAATGGTTTCTGCTCGTTGTGGACTTTCAGTCTCGGCATGTACTTGTAAAACATAATGAGGAGTTGCAGAGTGGTCTGGAGGCATGGTATGTTGGTGATGTTACGGGCTAGCTAGGTGAGATTTCTATTGTATAACAGGGTCGTTTGTCCACCACTGCTGCATCTATTTGCCATTCAGCCCTCATCGTACCCAGTTCATGGTCTGTTACTTGGCTACCGAGGGCATGCCTTGTCTCTATACTATGTTCAAGCGCGTTTGCTCGCCAGTACCGCTAACTGAACGCCGGTGGATGGCGTAGAAGATGCCCCATTGCAAATATGCACCGCTTACCCATCGTTGCCTACTCTAGCTGAAATATCTATCATCTCGACAGTTCAATTCACAGCTTAAGTTCTCAGTTATATATTAGTCATGATTGCTACGCAAATCTACGCTCAGACATACTCCTTTTTCAATGCCCAGATCTACCTGTATGCTCTTATATTTCGTGTCCCTCCTAGGCAGGAGGAAATGCCAAAATGTACTTCCCTATGCAAAACTTGTGGCAGTTCCCATGAGGGCAAGGGTATTCCATCCACCGCCGGTTCTAGAAAATGCAAGCCATACTTTTTCTTCTTGCAAAATTCTCCTCCTTTTAACACGTTTACCTGCTTGGGATTCATGTGCCACGCTTCTATCTTTTACAACTTCTCCTTGAGGATGTTCTTCATGCGGCGTTCCACGGCATTAAGGTACTCATTGGTGGTGACGTAGTCGGAGCGCTCGTTCTTGCCGCAAGCCAGAGCTAAATCTTTAGTCATGACGCCATCCTTGTCAACGGTGTCAATGCACGCTTGCTCGAGGCTATCGGCAAAAGCGATCACCTCGGGGGTGCCGTCGAGCTTGCCACGCTGGGCAAGACCGCGGGTCCAGGCAAAGATGGACGCAATCGGGTTAGTGGAGGTCTCCTTGCCTTTCTGGTGCTCGCGGTAGTGGCGTGTAACGGTGCCGTGGGCAGCCTCGGATTCAAAGGTCTTACCGTCTGGTGTGATGAGAACTGAAGTCATGAGACCGAGGGAACCGAAACCCTGGGCAACGATATCGGACTGGACGTCTCCATCATAGTCTGAAGAGATAAAAGTTAGTACTCGAAATTGATGTACGATGCAAGAGTCTGCCGAATCGAGACAAAACTTACTCTTCAGGGCCATGATGTAGCCACCCTTGCTCTTGATCATCTGGGCGACCATGTCGTCAATCAAGCGGTGCTCATACCAAATCTTCTTGATCTCAAAGTCGTTCTTGTATGTGGTGTCGTAAAGCTTCTGGAAGATATCTTTGAAACGTCCATCGTACTTCTTGAGGATGGTGTTCTTGGTGCTCATGTACAATGGCAAACTCTTGTCCAGAGCCAACTTGAACGAAGCGTGAGCAAAGCCGGTGATGGACTCGTCGGTGTTATACTGGGTCTGAGCAACACCTCCACCATTCTTGAACTGGAAAACTTCAATCTCTTGGGGCTCTCCACCTTCGGGTGTGTACACCATGGACAGTTTGCCAGGACCGGGGGCAACGAGATCTTTGGCGCGGTATTGGTCACCGAAAGCATGGCGTCCAATAATGATAGGCTTCTCCCAGCCAGGGACTAGGCGAGGAACGCGAGGAATCACAATAGGCTCACGGAACACGGTGCCGCCCAGAGCGTTTCGAATTGTGCCATTGGGAGAGAGCCACACTAAATCAAGAAAAAAGATTCAGAAATATGTCAGAAATCCGATCTTGTCGAAATCCGAAACATGCGACGGCGTTATCAGGCCGAGGTTTAATGGGGACTTACTCTGCTTGAGCTTGAATTCCTTAACACGGGCCTCATCCGGGGTGATGGTAGCACATTTGACACCGACAGAGTACTTCTTGATAGCCTCAGCAGCATCAATAGTGACTTGATCGTTAGTCTTATCGCGGTATTCAAGGCCGAGATCGTAGTATTTGAGGTCAATATCAAGATAAGGGTAGATGAATTTGTCCTTGATGGTCTGCCAGATGATTCGGGTCATCTCATCACCATCAAGTTCCACGACAGGATTTTTGACCTTGATCTTTCGTGCAGAGGGCATGTTGTGAGTGGAGGCTGAAAAAGTGCGGATGGCAGCAAAGGACGGAGCAAACTGGGAGGAAGCGGTGCGGGCAGAAGCGATTGGAAGGCGGCGGAGGGGAAGCGAGGAAGAGAAAAGTCTCGCGGCGGAATTCATGGCGAGATATTTCTCTTAGAAGAAAGCCGACCACACAAATGATAAGGAGGCGGACTATAGAAAAATTACGTTATGCGAGGATGGGACGTAACGCGGGGGGCCTTTGTCGGGTTCGGGATCGAACGCAACAGGGTTTCGTGAGGGTAGCTCGGTTCCGGACAGGAGCGTGTGGGGGAGCACCGCGGGGGAAGCGGCTGCGCGGGCTGCGGTGTTCTCTGGGTAAGCCTTTGCGCCGAGGCTTGCTGCAAATCGGGAAGGTACGATGGGATGGACGCGGATACGGATGGTCGGGCGAGGTGTGGGTGAAGCGCAGGATGCAGGCCGCAATCGAGGTGAGGAAGGCGCTGATCTGGGAAGGGGGAAGGAGCAAGGCAAGCTCGTTAGCTCAATGGACATTCAGGAATTCAAGAGGGGGGAAGGAAGATGGCAAGAACCCGCGCGGCCGTCAAGTCGCGGGTTGCAGACGATGTTTATCTGTTGCGCGGTAGTCTAGCCGCCGTTTGCCGTGCACTCGCGGATGGCCCAAAGACGGGAGACGGGAGCCTTTTTTTTTTTTTGACAGCCATATGTTACCTCCCAATCCCGACGACCCAATTGCACCACCGCACAGTTTCCGGGTGTGACTAGCGTGGGTGGCCGAGTGAGGTTCTAGCGCGCTCCGGGATAACGTACCGAGAACAAAGGCTGATGCAGCAAAATGATCAGCAAAGCAATACGCCAGTCGAGCCAAAGTCGCGGACGCGGATCAGACAGAGAGAGCTCTCGAGGTTCAAGGACGAGATAACATTGAAGGTTTCTGGCAGGCTGACCAGGCTCGGCGGTATCGGCGCCGCAGCCAGGCCGAGGTGTGGGCTCGGTAATCGGGCCTTGCTACCTTGGGTTGTGTAGCAGAGCTGGGGGAGGGGGGTTGAAACTTGAGATGCTGCAACCAACAAGGCAACATTGTGCCACTGAGCTTTGGAGTCGGAGCCAGCGCTTCGATTTTGTTTCCGCGGAAAGCTGCTGCTGGTTCTCCACCCGCTTCGAAATGATCTCCGGGCACGTCCATGCCTTGGAAAACTGACGCGCATTATGGCACCTTAAAGGATGGTGTGATTAAATGTGCACCTGCTGAGTCGTGTAAACAAAAAAGGTTGCATGATGAGGGGTGCATGCATTGCATCCTCCGCCGCTAGCTACCATGAAGGAGAACTATTAGACTAGTACGAAGTACAGGCCAGCTCATTCGTCTGTCTCGTGCGGAGAAATATGTCTGCTCTTTTGAAGCCTTGGGCCCATGAAGTGGCGAGCACTGCGATTGGCGACGACTGCTGTAAGTTTTATGCAAGTGGCTTGCTCATAGCACGAATAATCACGAGCTAACAACAATGGACAGGACAGGTTGGCAGTTGGCAGTTGGGTCTCCGTACAATAAGCCGGATCGAACCGCAGGGAAGCGGCGGCAGACACGGCTGTGGTGGACCAGAACGTCCGTCATGTTTTATTTTTCTGTCAACCTGCAGAGTGGCATGTCCAGAAAGTGCCTGACTTCGATATACCGAGCCTCGTTCTGGCGTCGAAAACACAGACGGGAGATCAAGCATTCGTTGCCCTTGCAGATTATTCACCCATTCAACGTTCTTCTTTTTCTTCATTATCACATTCACAATCAAACGGAAAAAGCTAGCATCTATATTGAGCGCATATCGCCAGATGCCCTGGTTGGCGTCTTGTTACCGCGTTAAAGCCGCCCAGTCCTCCTGACTTAGCATACTATTGGTCGACGTTAGTCAAGAAATTTCATCCACAAAGATGTGAATTTGCTACAACTCGAACTCTTCTCGGAATTAGGTAACAAGAGCGTTTCAGTCCGATATCATGTCGTCCTCTTCTACAATAACACGCTTCAAGTTTTTGTGTTTGTACTAAATGCTGCGAACTCTGATGACCGTTGGTCAACTTCTTCCATCGACGACCCACAACATGGAATGTGGCAACTCTCTTCATGGAGCAGACCCCAAAACACAGAGTAAATCGTGCGGAATTTAAGTCAAATGATTATTTTATCCAAAGAGTTTACACAGAACGTATATAATGATTCGAGTTGAGTTAAGAGTCAAAACTTTTCAATCAGGAGGAAACACCCACAGAAGACCTATTCAATACCGGAATACCTCTCGAAAAACACACTAGAAAAGCAACGCTACAGGATCTCTTCTAATATCAGAAGCTTCTTAGGTCAATCAAGTATCTCATAACTTTGAATAGCCAGATACAGCTGTAGCTGTATCCAGATTATTAGAACACCTGTGGAGTCCCTCCAAACACCACCACAATCTAGCTATAGGAGTAGTTGTCTACGATAATTTTACTTGATATCTGGCCATTTAATTTAACAAAGGAAACAAAAACAATATCAAAGACACTAAAAGTACCTTTTATGTGTTCAGCCACACAGCAAGAGCTTCAAGCTAAGCTGGATATTGCCGCAGTTCAACCTACTGGAACAATCGAACCTGAGGTAAGTCTCCTCATCAAACAAGCTAAAGAAGAATCCTTGTGTCGATTTTCTCGCATCTTTATCGTCCGCGAATGCTGAATCTGAAGCTATACGAAGCTCGCTGCTGGTATTTCCAGTGTCTTTGATGTTGCTTTCGTTGCGTTCGATATTGGTGCTGTCTTAGTTTCTTCCTTTAGATAAAATGGCCAGCTATCTACGTCTGTGTCCTCTTCGTAGGACTTGCGTTTGCAGTTCCTGAGGCAACCCCTTGCCTAGAAGGCTTCAAGTTTGTCCATGCCTATAACCTCATAGTCAAGGCGATAGCGTCGATTACCAAAGACAATAATGGCACTTCACGTTCCGCAGGTTCTGGTCGCTGGAAGCCAGTCAAATTACAGCAGCTCGTTCCCATCGTTGTTAGGAGGCATAGCAAGCAGCAAGCAGCGTCATGGGCTACCGCTTATCTGAGGCATGATTCGGCGTGGCTCTAGTCGAGGAAAGCGACTACCGAGGATATTCTCGCCAGTTTCGACACATGATCGGGGCTTGCCAGCTTGTTCACAGATTTTCCTCAGAGAGCTCAAGTGTGATGGATCATGCATTCTTTACTGAATCTCAGCCGGGGCTATAACACCGCCGATCTCACTCTCCGGGGCAGACACCGGGTGATCATCAAATGTAGGCCATATGCTGTACCATATACCACCAGCAAGTTTCCACGACCAATGGGCCAATCCAGTACCTGATGATAGCTACAAATGAGTTCTTCTTAACGATAGAGAAACCTTGGCCATAAAGCACAATTTGCTGAGTCTGATCCGTGTAAAGGTTGGAAAACTTCTGGGGGTTTCACAATAACGCCGTGGCATTCTATCCACCTACTAAAGACACACCGCTTAATGATGAACCTAGTGTATATGACCCAAAGGACTTCGAGCCGAATATCGAGGAGGCCCGGTACACGTCAGCTATCCCACTTTTGTGTCCCGACGGGCACGCTGTGTTGAAAAAAAAAAAACACTGTAATCAGCAGCATGTATTGCCACAAGTGGGTTCAACCAGGGCAACCTCCTAGTTTATCATCACGCTCAGATGAGATCATTCCGCAGGTCATCAGCGGAGCACATTACCGAAGCCACAGAACACAACTTGGAGATCTTCAATGTGTACTGGCATACAGGCCACAAGTGTGGTTTTCGCCAAGAATAAGACGATAGCGTTGCATACTATTGCATGGAAAAACAAGGAGAAGTACTTCATCAAGGCCCGCAGAGAAGTGATTCTGTCTGCCGGCGCTATGAATTCCCCGCAACTATTGATGGTTTCCGGCACGCTCCTACCTTTCCGCGTTGGAAGAGGCGTAGCTAGGCGAATACGTCGAAATAACAGGCAGATTCTTGCAAAGATCTGCACTTCCTTTCTTGGCAGCCGACTGCCCAGAGTATTGAAGGTGGGCAGCTCCAAAGACCAAAATAGCTGTCTTTGACAACGAAGCCCGCGTCAATGGCGTCCAAGAGCTCCGGGTCGTGAACGCAAGCTCACACCTTTCCTTACCCTCAGATCGGCCGAGTGCAATGATGCTTGCGTACAATCAAGGTGGTTGTGAAAGAAGGAACCAGCTTTGCGGACGGCATGCTGGATGTCCGAGGCACTCCGCAGGTTGCATATCGCCACGCCTTCCAATATACAAAGAGTTTAAAAAAGACTTGTGAAAAAAAATCTCAAAATTATTGAACTTTATAAAACGCCCGCCCTCGATACATAGTCTCATCATATCATCGCCGTGCGGTTGCTCCTATTCATGAAATCGTTGCACATTCAAGTACGTACTACCCTGGTTCATGACTGTCTCACAATGCTACTACCTACCTAGTAGACAACATTGCCATCACTGTCTTACTCCTTGTGTGTAGTTCACGCCTTGTTACCGAGAGTTGGCCTAATTTGGACAATGTTGAGATTGGGGAGCGAAGTTATCACCATCTTACGCGAAACGAGCTGAGTGAAAGTGTACAGGCCAGACACATTTGACACAAGCGACAGGTATTTTGGGGCTAACATGTACAATGCATGTGATTGCTGGCGCACAGAATGTAGGTACTTGGCTTGGATTCATGCTTTCATCGACTGGCCTTTGGCTCTCGCGTCATTTGCTGTTCATCCTGGCTAGAACGACGGGTAGCGAGATGCCTTGATACGACTTCGCGTGCTAGGCCAATGCAACCGAGCCTGCTTGCTCAAGAAGAGTAGATGCTATCATGAAGGATCACCACTAACACTATCACGATTCCGAGAACGCCGTCCAGCTTCGCACGCAAGGGTCCGTATTCACAAAGAGGAAAACTAGCACTGGTGACACACGTGGTTCGGATATTGATCTAAATGAGTTGTGCAACGCTGGGTAATTACACAATCAGTCGTACAATCGTTCTGGAAGTCTTGGCAGGGAACCATAAAACTCAAGGATATGCAGGGCACCCAATCTGACGACCTCATAATCAACAAAAAATTAAATCCAAATAAAATAAGAGAGACTGTGACTCGCGCCAGGTTGCACAGCAATGCAACACACCGTCGTCCTGGCCGACGAGCCACTTGTTGCATAAGTCTGGTGGCGCGCAGGCTTGCATCAGCGATATGAGTCGATCTGTGAGGCCTAATGTGATTTCCTAATAACTAGCCCCTCGCCTTGAGTATCAGGTTCTTTCATTCCGCTTCACCGTTCCGCAGGTAGCCGAACAAGAGTAATGGATCAAGCCGTCCAAAAAGTCGGATTGGCGTGTGGTGATATCATCGTACAGGCCATATATACCCTTGTTTTTTTTTAAAGACCTCGTCAAAGGAAAAAAAAAGTAAAACATGGGTTTCCCAAGTAGTTGTGTGGGTTTTGCTTGTCATTCGCTCGCATCGTTGGGGGCGCAATTTGAAGGAGGGGTAATTCCAAGCATCACGAGGTGTGCAGGAGCCAGAAGAAGGCAGATCTGAAAGCCACGAAGAGGTGATAATTGGGGGAGCGAGTTTCAAGCTGCGTAATTCTCTCTCAGGGCGGAATGGGTGGCGTTGCGGCTGGCTTTCGAGAATAACAACACATATTTACCTGGTCAAGCATGTGGCTTACACTACACGTTGATGCCCATGTTGAGGTTGATGCTCTGCATCTTTTTGTACGGGTGCCTGCAGATCCTGCATGCTGTACCCAATGCAGCGATAATTTATTCCATGAGCCTGCTTTAGAACTGAGTCATGGCAGGCTGTTGTCGGTCACGATATGTAACAAATTGAGGGCATTGTCATCTTTTGAACTGCCAACAGCTGAAGTGGCACAAGCGCACGACGACGGCTCTCGTCCCGCCCTATTAGTGGAATGCTTCTCAAACCAACATCCAGTTGGTAGCGGGTGATTATTATTTCGGTATCTTCTATGTATCGACTGGGCTGGGCTGGGCTGGACTAGGGCCTGACTAGAGTCGATATGCGTCTCGCTCCCTTCGCACGGCAGACACATTGTATAGTATTGTTAGTGTTTGTCTACGGAGTAGAAGGTCCATGCTTTGCTCTCAGGTCAAGTTTGTGTGGTGTCAGATGTCGTCGACCCAATCATGTTCGCCCATAACATGAGATCCGGTAGCTTGCAGGTAAGTGACAGATGCGTCTCATACCCGTAAGGAACAAGTTGGCCAGGGACGGATAGCCGTTGCTTCCTTCCTGGTGCCACTTGTCAAGATGATAAGAGGGATGTGCTTCACTAAGACGGTGCATCATCAGAGCTTTGACTTGACTTGAAAGGAGGTGCATCGGGTAAAGTATTTCATGTAGTTCGGCAGATGTATCATCAGTTTTGAACCTGAGCTTTATTTTACTTTCGATAAGGTGGACCAGGTACTCCGCTCCGTAGGAAGCCTGACGTGGAGGACGGAGATCGCCCCATCATGTTGCGTGTTCTGGCACCAGACTGCAGCTAAATAAAGCATGTTCAATAACAGATGTCGACCCGTCGACTTGTTGGGGTATGCTTGCTGAGGAGAGCAGCTGTCGAGCGTCGAGCAACTCGGGTGATTTCTCGCAGTGGCTGGCCCTTCTGAAATGCTGACCGGACCATTGTGGCTTGCGGGTGTAGAGTTCGATCCCTTTCTTTTTGAATACCGAGGGGTAGCATTTCCTTGGGTAACATATGATACGGGGTCCATAAGGGCGACTAACGCAGATATAGATAGTATCATGTACAATTTGTTATGCTTGTGACCGAGAGTGACGGCCGAGGGGGGTAATTGATGTGTTTGTGTATTTGTACTGCCGGATTTGAACGTTGATACGGTCCTCGATGGAGAGTGGAATTCGTCTTGCACAGTAGACGAAGCGTAAGCGATGAGCCATTTGATAAGAATTGGCTGGATTGGCAGAGAGGTGATCGGAATTTAATTCCAGCGTAGCATCGTCCCGTGTTGAGACCAAGAATGTAGTGGAGTGTCTTGGCTCTAACCTGAAACTGAGAACAAGTCAAGCTCAAGGCTGGGTCGACAGGGTGGAGCAGGTCCCGCGTCGGCCATGGCCGTGGAGGAAGGTCCCACTGCCGTTTGCCCACAGAGGTTAGCAATAACGGTGTACAAAGGGCGAGCGCTGTTGGTGCTGAGAGTGCTCGTGCGGTCAAACTGCGACGGTGACGGCGACGGCGACGGCGACTGCCACAGTCACTAACTGCTACTGTTACTTAGCCACCTCCTTCCTACCTACCTAGTACCTACCTAGGTGCCTAAGGTAGGTAGGTACCTAGGTAACTAACTCAGTGTCCGGTAGCGTGTAATAAAGTCCAGTCAACTTCCTGCCCCACCCGAGCCACCCCCATGGCGTTGGCACGTCGGACGTCTCGGCGGCTTCTTCCATAGGTATAGAACATGGAGGTGGGCACTGGCCATCAATTGTTCATCAATTACGGTTCATGTTGCTACTAGGCCGAACACATTCCATCCTTTCCTGCCAATCTCTTTAGAGTGCTACCCTGCCAGTTTCTTTCTTCTACACTTGCTTCCTTTCTGTTCTTCTGCATCCCTCCCCTCGTCGTCCATCTTCTATCCTCGCTTCTTGTCCAGGAATCACGCCTGTAATGGCGAGAGGAGCTTAAATCTTGCTTGTCAGACGCGCCTTGTCATTATCTCTTTTCGCTACAGAACTGCCTCGTGTTTCTCTGTGCTACGATATTCGGCACTGTCGGCGAGGCACTCGTCATCATCCCCTTGCTCGCTGCTAACTGCCACCGTCGACAAGGGACTAGACGACACGCAGACGGCCGTGCCAACGCCAGCATCCAGTCAACAGTCAACAGTCAACGGATTTTTTTTTTAAAAATCCCCCCCCCCACCTCCCGGGCCAAGAAAAAGAAAGAGAAGAGTAGGAATAATTCAAAGGGGTTGCTGGACTGCTCTCTTCCCTTCTTTCATCATCTTCATTCTCAGTGAATGACATTTGAACCCGTTCCCCCACGGCTCCATCTCTTTTTGGCGTGCGGGTCTACCATGACTAGCCTTGCTGAATCGCCAAATCTTAGGAGGGGAGAGTGTCTTCCGAGGAGAGGTGACGTCGCCGACAATAGCAGCTTTGACGATTCTACACCGAGGGCTTTCGATGAGACCGCATTCAATGCCGCCATGGAAAGCCAGAAGAGCAGCAAGAGCAAGAAGCGATCCCTCTTTGGGTTCGGCAAAAAGAAGGAAGACGGCAAGTTGAAGTCGCAGCCCGATGCCAAAGACATGCCACCCCTCTCATCACAACCTTCCAAAGAATCTTCAACAGCTTCGAGAACGACCAAGTCACCCACGCGGGCACACACTGGCGAGCATGCGGCGTTTGTGCACCCTTCCTCACCAACTCGGGCTCTTTCCAGCTCACCAAGAGTTTCCTCACCCGCCGGCTCTCAGATTTTCGAGAGAGATGTGCAGGACAGCACCATATTGAAGCCTAGCTCTCCAGCGATCCCCACGCACATCCAGACCGAAAACTATATCCCGCCCGTGCTCGACGATGCCTCGGAGGCCATCACCAACGAGAAGTTGGATCCCGACGCTGTGGAAATTGTTACACACACGTCGCACCAGCCTGCTTCGGTTACAGTCACAGGAGCGTCTGGGGGATCTGCGTCACCCTTTGATCAGATGTCCTCGGAATGGGCCGCCGAATTGGCTTCTTTTGCCGACCATGTTGGTCTTCCTCCTGACAGCGCGTCCAAACACGGTTCCCTCGACTCCGCCGATGTACGACGGTTGTCCTTTATCTCATTTGCAGACGTAGTACAGGCCGAACACAGCACTCAAGTCGGCACAGTAGGCTCCAGGGACAGTATGCACATGGCAGGACTTACCTCGCTTTCCTCGGCTTCCATGAACCGATCCCCGTCACCAATTCGTTCCCCAGTGTCTAGCCCGGGTCAGGGAACGAGCCCACCAACAACAAGCAACCCTAGTAGCATGAAGGGAGCTGAGACAAGCCCACCACTTAAGCCTTTAGGTAGCCCCAAACTCGGGCAGAACCTGGCAACAACAGGTGGTGAACTCAACATCGAGACGATGCGGCAGGCTCTGAGAAGAACTGGCAGCACCGACTTGAGCAACTTCAGAAGCAATCCTGCTAGTCCAGTTGAAGGACCCGGGTCTCGCTAGTATCTCTGCGACGGCATATGTGTGAACCGAATATCCAGGCCGAATGGGAGCTCAAATTCGCGAATGGCGTGGATAGTTTTTAAACATAACGGTTTGCTCTCCAACAAGAGGGGCTATACGAACGCGTACTCTATTTTTCTCTTCGAATCACTCTTTCTCTCCCACCCTCTTTCTCTTATATTTCATCTAACAGGAGCATGTCACTAGAATGGGCAGTTCTAGGATATCTCAGGGCAACCAGGAGTTGGAAGAAATTGTTTTACTCTGTTGGCGTCGAAGCAAGTTACAGATGTTAGGCACTCTGCATAAAATCTTTTATGTGGTTTCTATTCCATGTTGAAGGTCTTGAGTTTTGGGGTAAATCGGTTCGGTGAATAGGAAGAGTTCAATATCAAGATGCGACGGGTCGCGTCTCTGTACTGCATTCTCATGTGTCTCTGATTGCAGCATTGCGTGACTCTAGGAGTGTAAGATTGTATATGTGAGGTGTGACAATGCGTCATCGTCCGCTTCAGAGTCAGCCGCGGGACTGAGTGTGGGTTTGGTTCCAATGTAGTCGGGTAGGCTCTTAAGTCGACATGGACATGGGAAACGAATAAGACCAGATCTGCCCTTCCCATAGCGGCACAGCTAAAGCTACCTGAGACGAATTAGTATGCACTGTCCAATTTCAGACACTAGCGAGATGAAGGGTATCAAGTGCGCCTGATGACTAGAACTGGGCCAAGTGAACGGACCGTGGCACCACTCACTCCGTCTCAAGTTCCCGGTAGCAAGGCTAGAGAGTTAGTTAGTCTTCCCCTATGAACACCCATTAAGGTAGTTTGACAGGTCACAAGGACGTATTCATGCTAAATAGCGGTTCATGGTTCGGTCTTGGTGAGGTAGGATAGGATGGGCTGGAAGTGGAAGTGGATTGACGCCGCAATTGCATCCTGACGTGGGTCTGATGGCTTTTGCAGCAAAGACAGTGTTTACACAATGACAATGCATTGTGCCTTATTGGATCTAAACCCGATGGAACATGTCCACGTCACTCTATTGGCTCCGTCGTAAAGTTCGAAACGTAACGATGGGAAAATTTAAAAGAAAAATCAGACCTCGGCTGGATCCTGCTGCTAGTATCCTTGTATGTAGATTTTTCTTGACAATGACTTGGATAATTCCAGAACGGAGAATGCGCCGCCCTTTGTGGTGGGTGGCACCAAAGTTCTCCTCCATTCCGTAATGGGCCCCAGTGCCGCGTTTTTGAGGCTGACTACCTAGGTAGTTAGTTGCTGCTGCGCATTCGAATACCCAGGCCAGGCACCTGTCGCAGTCTAACTCAGCTGGGAAAATGGGAAAGGGGAAATTTTGGTCTAAGTTTGGCATGTAGACTTGACCGAGTCGGTTAGACCCGCCGTGACCCGTCGTGACCCGTCGCGACCCCTTGAGCAGAGGAAAATTGTACGTATGACTCGAGTATTCCGTATCCATCCCAGGAAACACGGAAACACGGGTATTCTCTCGGACAACACTTCTCCCAGGGTCTACGAAGCCAAACTGATTCATTCATCAGGCCATCTTGATCGGCACCACTTTCGGCTACCGTCCATTCGTCTCTGATTGATAGTCGCAGATTAGCTGAGTTGGCCAATAATCGAACGGAATTACATGGGGCAAAGAGTACATGGGAACTTTTATGATATGCCGTCAATAGTCACGACGCCGCAGAGATAGTTTTGTACACGCAGGGCAGGGCAGTGAGCACAACGTACTACGTACGGCGTACTCACGGAGCACCTGTAATACCCATGCGGGTGATGGTTGAACCGACCCACAATGTCGAGTTTTACGCGCGTGGTTTCTCCCCCCCCACCCCCCTGTATGTCTTTGCAGATCAATTATATAGGCACCTAGGTACATTACGGGGAATTTAGTGGCCGCGGGCAACTACCTAGGCTGATTATGACGAAATGTGATAGAAACATAACCAGATTAAGTGGCTTTCAGTTTACTACTTTATATGATTTGGCTCAAGCACTGCGAAATGTCGTTCAACTTGATTTTCCGATGTGGCCCAACCCCCCTTTTCAAACATCACTCAAGGGTGGTATTGTGCAAAGCGAGTAGCTAAATACTCCATGACTTTTAACACAGCGGGACATGTGTTTCTATTGATGCTTCAAACAACAACAACTATAAATTCCAGTCTCATACAGAGTAAGAGAAGTGCCAACCCGGACTCTGGTGACCAGTTTTCTTGTCAATTTGCACGGAGTAAGACAGCTTAATATTGTCATAGACAGTTAGTTCTATGCACTTATCGTGGGTTGCCGTTACGTAATTTGGAGTAACCACGGTTTTGTGTGAAAATGGAGTCCATCACGTATCTAAGACAACGATTACGGAGTACAGTACGGAATAGTGCGGAATCGTTAATAAAAGTTGAAAAAAGAAAAGAAAAATAACAATGATACCCACCACTGCCAGTCCTGCACTCCTCACGCCTTGCCTCCTAATCTGCGTTGCGAGACCACGAGTCAGGCCTCGTCACCTCATACTCCCCGCGAAATGTCTGGTGTGTTTGTGACGACACCAACTTTAGGACTAGTGTTTGGTCGCTCTTTCCTCTGGACAGGCAACGCCCGTTGGGCCAACTTCGCTCCTCGGTGCGCGAGTTCTGCCGAAGCGCAAGCCACCAGACCATAATGCATTCACATCATTAACATGCCGAGCTGAGGACACAAGGACAAATCAAGCACAGTTTCAGTGGCCCAGTTGCACAGCACACCCCCCGGGGCTACTTGATTTGATTCCCCAACTTGGTTTTATTCTTTCCTGGCGTCGCCCGCCGCCGCCGCTTTTTTACACAAGCATTGCCGTAGGAGCGGGATTTTCTATCTCATCAATTCACGCGAATGAGGTTAGCGAGGGATAATCCATCATCAACGAGAAGTCCCTCGGAAGGCAACCATGGCTACCCGATTTGAGTGCCGGCACAAAGGCGGCTCTGGCTGTACTCTTCCCTGGTATTGCGGACAAGTGATGGATAAAGGAAAGTAACGAGAACGGATGTGACGTCGTACAGAAAAGGCATCGGTGGCGTTTCAGTTGGCAAGCTCGGTGCCTTGTACCTGCGGATGAGGGGGGGGGGGGGGGGGGGCAGAGCGTCGCTCTGCTTGTGAATGGTCCTCCCAAGCGCTCTTGCTCTCTGAAAGAAGAATTACGAAGTCATCTACGCGAGCCTCCGTGCCTACCACACTGAAGGCGCGCACTCTGCCGCCATCAACAAGGAATTGGCCCATCGTGCAGAACGGGACTCACTAGATGGCACTAGATGGCACTAAGATGGCAATCATGGTTCCCACTTGCCTTGCCAGCTCATCGATGACACCAGGGCCACATATGTCTGACCTGAACAACCTAGCACCGTTCCTCCCGGTGAGATCCTAACTGATTCAATGCGTACCTAGGTAGCAAACTAGTACTAGGTATGCACGGCTAAGTATGGATGGAGTACATGCTGACTGAATTGACCAGCGTGAAGAAATTTTGAGACATGGAATCAACCGCAGCAGGCACATGGATTAAGCGAAAAAAGCCACGCAAGCTTGGCCAGCACCACCGACCCCAATTGCATCCCATGCCAGATTAAAATCGAAACTAGAAGTTCGGGTTTCAGAGCCCTCAGTCGCATCCGACGGCCTGCTCTGGAATAGTTGCATGAGCACATTATACAGTATCATGTTTTACTCTCACGCAAGTGATCGGCGAACGGTTGTGCCCAACAGACCTTACGACAGGACATGGCATAATTGGGAGAGAAGGGCACGCCGGTAAGACCGATAACACAGCCGGTACGCCTCACGTAATGGGAGGCTTGACTCTTTGTGTAATTTGTTGTCTTGGGAGGCATCCTAGACGTGATGCACAATTCGGAGAATCCGTACAAATTGTCCTCCTCGTTACCTTTCTCCTAATCTGGATGGGATGTTGTTGATCAGAAGTCGGCCCGGTAAAGCACAAAACGCAAGACGCCAGCATCAACATGTTAGTTTGCAATTCCCGGTTCTCAGGACGCCAAATCAGTTAACTGTGGAGACGGTCTAGCATGTTTATAAGACCGATGTTGCGAGATACATGCTGAATTTGCGCAACAGAAAAGACTGAAACCGAAAAAAAAAAATGGAGGAAGAGAAGAAAGGAAAGGGAAAGGCTGCTTCTTTGACTTCTCGCTTGTTTCCCGTTACGTATACGCACGTATACCGCTTTATTCGCGCCTCTGTAAGCTGTCTGGTCACATATACTTCTTGACAGCAGTCTATAAAATGTTTCCATGGAACGTGGCGGTGGCCTCTCGGCCTCAGTCGCGGACCCGAATAGGGACATGGCGCGCCGTCTGATGAAGGAGGGCGTGAGGCCATTATCTCCACATCCATTGGAGTTCCATTGGAGTTTAATGACGGCCTTCTCTCGTCATTTCATTCCTCCTTATTCATTCATTTACAAAAGGGCTCAATGTCTCTATTGGATCGATCCGTAGCTACATACAGAGATAGCTACCTAATTAGAGTTTTCATAGCGCCGACCGGCTCGGGCATATTACCCCCGGATGTAACGTCTGGCTAGGTCACGACACGACACGGTCAGCACCTTTCTTCCACTCCTCGATGAAGCCTCGTTGAACGGAAAGCAGCAGAAGATTGTTCAATATAAGTTATTGCCAGGGGGCTGGGAAACGGTGGGTGGGGGGGAGGGGGAAGTAAACAACCTTGGACGTGCTCCGTGCTGAAATTACAACTATTTAATCATGACAGAGCAGGTCGAGGAGAGGGCCTTGTATCATGGGGTGTCAAGGCGACAAGTCTCCGACGAGGTGCGCCACGTTCATGCCCCGAGGCTGACGGTGATGGAAGAGTCTGGTTGCAGTCAGTCGAATACAAGTTCCAAATCGATATTTCATGCAATTCTGGACGGGGTGGGCGATTTGTCTGCTACTCTACTTGCCGCGGGAGCTTTATTGATACCAGACATGTATTGTTGGCCAGTCGGCCGAGAGCTCAAGGGTTCAAGCCATTGAAACCAGTCAGTCGCCTTGCCACGCAACCACGATGGATGGCTCGCTCACGCCAGACGGTACACCTGCAACTGCACGGTTGTCGCCCACGGTTGTCGCCCACGGTTGTCGCTCTGGTGTGCCTTTGTGCCCTTGTGCCCTGCCGGGGGGCCACGGAGCCATGGCGCCTGAGAGCCTACGGGACGCTGCGCGCGGCCGCTAGCATCAGCACTAGACGCAAGTAAAGTGACTGGGCCGGGCTGCGCTGTCTGCAGGTGGGCTCAGTAGTGCCGTCTAGTCCTGTTGCCTTGCCTCTTGTTGCCTCAAGTTGGCGGTGGGACCTGCCAATTTGGCGGCAGCGCCCGCTACTGGCATAATATAATACACACCCACCAGCCTGAATGTCAATGCCCTGGGTGCCCAGGTGCAGGTGCCTATGCCTAGGGAGTGTCCCTATCTGGACATCCAGCCAACCAGCCCACAGGCCCAATCTGCACCGCCACCCAATTCCCAGGTCCAAGTGCGTCCGCTCCTGCTCCGTGCATGTATCCGAGTTTCCCCCTCACTTTTGCATCCAACTATCGTCACCGACACCAACACAGATCTTCAACCCATTCGCTTGTCACACGTAATCTTGCCCTCCACCATTGTTCTTAAAGCTCTCTAATCAGCCATGCCAGCTCTGTGAACTGCCAGCTGATATTTCCCTTGTTGTTTGTCTGCGCAATCCAGACTTCAACCTGCGCTACGCTTCGCCTGCCCGTGCCTGCACTTGTTGGCACGCGCTTGTTCCTGAACCTTGGAGACTTCGGCGACGCTACAAAGGCTTTGCCTGGGGAAATTCGAAAAGGAAATGCGCCCACGTTTTCCGACTTGCTGATCGGCTCTATTTATTCACGACCTATACATGTTCGTTCGTTCGAATCGCGATTCCCAACTTGTCGAATAGAAATCGCTGCTTCCCGTACCTTCGTACCACCAGCCTACCTGCCTACCAGCGCAGCTCTCTCCCGCCTGTTCCGTGTTACGGCCTCATGTAATCAAGAACAAATAGCATACAAAGCTGCCCGCCTCCTCTGTTCAGCAATTGGGCTTCTGGCTATTGCAGAGCCTTTGTGATCCTTCGAAAGCTTCCCGAGCAATGGTCCTATTTCAATTGACGACCAATACCTAGCGCCACACTCGCCGACAAGCATGTTTCCTGACGGATAGCTCTAATCGAATCCTAAATGAAACACGGGGCAAATCTTTTTAGATGGTGCTATCATTGCCCCGGGACTTGTTGCAATCAGATCGCTTCAGCTTCGCAAACGAATTGTCTGGAGGCTACCATCATTCTGCCTAAAGGATAACAAAGGCTCTGGCCCTCACGGCCGCAACCGAGACAGTCCAAGTTTGAAATTGTAGGGAGCTCTCAATGTGTCCCTGAATGTTGATTGAGAGGCAGGAAATGGCATAACAGTGCATCACCAGACATGGATCCCCAGATACCGACCTCTTCTGGAGTTGTTAGCGACTCCAGAGCCAGACGACAGTCGCGGACCCAGGGACAGGTGCAAAGTCCCTCTCAACCTACCATTCCGCCTCCCTCGCCGCCGATAAGATCCTTTCCCCAGGGCCCTGACCATCATCCTTCTGCAGCAGCCACAGCAGCTGCATCAACTCTACGATCTGCACTCAGACCAAATTATGTCGATTCGGGCGGCTCGTTGCGCTCTGTCACGCTTGACAATGTGCGTGACGGAAGAAGGCTAGGTGTCAGTGCTTTTGCTGGCGACAATACATCCAACCTCGCGCTGCCTACACCAATATCCCGCGATTCGCAGCCGCAGTTTCCACCGACACGCATTCCAGGAAGCGCGAGCAGACGTCAAGGCATGGTCTTTGACGACGACTTCGATGAGTCTAGCGACGAGACATCCAGCTCGGCCATGACAACGACACCAGCGGCCACCACACTCTCCGGCGCTTCTCTCTCACCACAGACTTCGTCCCAACCAGCGACTCAACTGCAACACCAGAGAAGTCCTGGGGCCGGCAGCGTTCGGCCGCGAACCAGAACCCTGGACGTCACCATGTTGACACAACGGACAGCGCCTGCAGTGGTCGAGCAGAGACACAGAATTGGTAGTGTCAGTTTGTCTGCGTCCCAACCTCTGATAGTCGACGAGCAACGATCGCCAGTCCCTATAGTGGAAGTAATTGGTTACTCGTCGACGACCACCAGCCGGTTTCAAGAGCCGTCCACGCCATCGACCCCGTCCAAGTCGAAGGAAAAAGATAGGAAATCAAGCAAGCGCCTTTTAAAGCGACAAGCTTCTCGGCCGTCTTCACCCGTACCAACACCGTCCCCGTGCGTCGACTCTTTTCCTTTACCCATAGATACCCCAGAGCCCACCAAATTAATCATGCTGATGAAGACACTGGGTGGTCGCATGCGCGGCGACATTGAGTATCACTCAGAGGATTGTGCCAAGACATGGCATAGAGGTGTTGCGTACGTTGACGATGAAAAAGGTTGCCTCATGTTCAACTCGAGTCACTATAGTAACTTCTTCGTGACACTCATCTCCGACCTCCGTGGCTGTGTCGTTCTTCCTGTTGAACACCCAGACGATGGCAGGGAATGCCTTGAACTCCTTGCGAATGACTCAGCCACAGAACTTTACCTCAGACCTCTTGCGCATGAAGAATGGAATTTTTGGCTGGCCGCCTTGTTGTGCTGGCAGCAGACGCGGCCGCCAGCTATCAAGTCTCAGAATGGTGGTGGCGGAGTGAGTAATAGTTCTGCTGGGGCCAGCCTTGTTGGACCAGCCATCAGCAAGCAAGGAGCATCGGCAGATGGCTCTAAGGCGGCAAGCATCATCAAGATTGGTAATGTCATGCTATGGGATAAGGGTCCAACTTGCTCCGCCAACTACTTGGTTCAACGATCATCGACGCAGGACCCATCGTCACCAGGCGCCTCATGGAGGCGAATCTCGATCATTCTTCAAGACAATGGCGAACTGAAACTTCTGGTGGAGAATGAAGCCTCATCGCTTTGTGTTATATACCTTTCGCAGTTGTCTCGATGTGCAATCCAACAGCTGGACCACACTGTCCTGGGTGCAGATTTTTGTCTTGCCATCTTTCCAATATACGCCAGCACAGCCACCAAGCTTTCAATCTTTCGCCCCGTGTACCTTGCACTAGACAGTCGAGTACAGTTCGAAGTTTGGTTCGTCTTGCTGCGAGCCTTTGCTGTGCCAGAACTGTACAAATTAGACTCGAAAGATCGAGACTCTGTCCGAGAGGTGGCTGACCTGGAAGAGGACATGAGCGACGACGAAACATTTCGAATAGAAAAAACCATTGGTGTAAGAGTGACGGAAGCAAAAGTCAAGGCTCGCCCCTCAGGTCTAGACATGCTACCAAATGAAAAGCCTTCAAGATTGGAGCAACAAGATCCCTTAATCGGAAATTATGTGGCCGAAGTGATCCTTGATGGTGAGGTACGGGCAAGAACGACGACTCAAGTAGCAACCAAGAATCCCTACTGGAGAGAAGACTGCGAGTTCGCCGACCTACCACATACAGTGCAGGGAGTGTCGGTTGTGCTGAAGCGAACAGAGGCGCGACTTGATGCTCCCATGGCTACATCTGATGGCGGACGACTCGGAGGGTATGCAGAACATTTATACGGCACAGTTCACATCACCTTGGATAAGCTCCAACGTGGAAAGGACCATGAGGATTGGCTACAGATCCTGGATGACAGACAGCAAACCATCGGAACCATGCTTATTAAGATCTCGCATGCGGAGCAAATAGCATTGTTGTCTAAGGAGTACGAACCGCTATCTGAGATTTTGCACCGCTTTCCTTCGGGGCTCACCACGATGATTTCAGCCTCGCTTCCAGGCCAGCTCCGACGCCTGTCCGAGATCTTCCTCAATATCTTCCAGGCATCGGGTAAAGCTGGTGACTGGCTGATGGCTCTGGTGGAAGATGAAATCGACGGCATTGGCAGCCAGACGTCTATCAAAAAAATCCGTTTCAGTAATCGGCTAAAGTCAAATGAGTCTATCGAATCCGCCAGTGAGCGTGAGCTGTTCGTGCGCGACATGGGCAAGTCTCTGGCCGGTGAGGCTAATCTGCTGTTTCGAGGCAATACGTTGCTGACACAGTCTTTGGAGTTTTACATGCGTCGTTTGGGCGTCGAATACTTGGAAGAGGTTCTGCGAGACAAGATTATCGAGATCAATGAGGCGAACCCGGATTGCGAGGTGGACACGAGCAGACTTCCTCATACCGGTAGCGCGGACATGGACCAGCGTTGGCACCGGTTGATCCACTACACCACTGAAACCTGGCGGTGCATTGCCGAGTCTGCGCATTCCCTGCCGGGCGATCTGAGACTTATTCTGAAGTACATTCGAGCTGTGGCGGAAGATCGGTACGGCGATTTTCTGCGGACTGTTGCATACACCGCCGTCTCCGGGTTCCTCTTTCTCCGCTTTATTTGTCCTGCCATCCTGTCACCCAAGCTCTTCGGTCTCCTCCGCGATCATCCTCGACCACGCGCGCAGCGAACCTTGACGTTGATTGCCAAAGTGCTGCAAAAGATGTCCAATATGTCCACCTTTGGCAAGCGGGAGGAATGGATGAATCCCATGAACCGCTTTCTTACGACACAGCGACCAGTGTTCCGAAATTATATCGACCAGGTATGCGGCATATCTGCCGAACGTGGCGGCTTGAAGAGTGTTCCAGCTGCTTACAGTACGCCCATTACGATGCTGGGCCGTCTCGGTCCCACAGCCAAGGAGGGGTTTCCCAGTCTGCCCTATCTGATAGACCAGGCCAGGAGCCTTGCCAGTCTGGTGAGGCTTTGGGTAGATGCCGGGCCGGAAGACGTCCAGCAAGGCAACGCGGATGGCGAGCTGCTCATGTTCAATGAACTTTGCCTCGGCTTGCAAAAACGAGCCGACGCATGCCTGGCCCAGGTGGAACGAACGCGAGCTGCATCAAGGGGTGCGGCGCAACAGTTGGCCGAGTCACTCGAGCAAGCGACCCTCATCGATTCTCTTAGTGTGCCGTACTCTCTTCCCTGGATCGGGACTGACGGCGACCGTCCACCTGGCAGTTCTGGCAGTGATGGTGAAGTATCTTGTCGACGGCACAGCAAAGATTGGCGACGGGGCGGAGACGGACTTGAGCATAAAAAAGCCAGCGGACTCCGCCAAGCAAGTGGTATAGAACGAAACACCAAGAGTAAGAATGCAAAAGTCGGCCGGACAATCTTGAATGGCATTATGAGGATAGGTGGACGGGCTGAGAGCCCAGAGTCCAAGGGAAGTAGATAAATTGTTGTTGGGGGGGGGGGGGATGGGTTTTCACTTTTTTTTTTTTTTTTCAACTTATTTTAGGGGCCAAGGCAAATACTAAAAGGCGTAGTGTTGAATGATACCGAGTTCTTCTCAAGAAGAAACTCTTTTTATCTTCCATATATACAGTCGTTTGACAATTTGTCTACAAGTCATGGTGAGCGAATACCTTTTGTCAGGATAGGGCACTCGGAGCGGGTAGCGGTGTTGGGTCGGCGGTTGGAGTATTTGGTACCCATTGCGTAGGCATTGTATAGTGAAGAGCATTGGAGCAGGAATGTTCTCGGCTGCACGGCTATTTTTTTTTTTTTTTTTTTTTCCATGGGGGTTGTGAATTCGTGTTTGGCATTACGGGTACTTGGCTATGCTGGGCTGTACGTGAGGAGTCCACGTCGTTTAGTCTGACTGCCTAGGTCCCTAGGCACGTAGGGGTTATCCAGGGATGCTGAAACGGTCAACGTGAATGGTCTGGCATACGTGCACATCCGCATTTAGTCCGACGGTCAGGGATAAGCACAACTGGCACGTTTTAACAGCAAATATGTAGAGATTTCACCGCCCCATCTATTCTGCGCCTATCTACATTGGCCCATCCAGACTAATCGATTAACTCATGCAAAGAACTTCTTGAACGCAGCCTTCTCCTTGGCTGCCTTGGCGTTGAACTGTGCCTTGACGGTGGCAAGCGTGTTGGTGACGAGCCCGTCGGTGGGCGCGAGCCTGTGGGCGGCCTCGAGGTCCTTCAGCGCGGCTTCCTCGTCCTTGGCTTTGGAGTGGGCGACGCCCCTTCTGTAGAGGGCCTTGGCACGATCGGCGTCGGACGAGCCGGCGACGGCCAGGGCCGAGGTGGCGTGGCGGATGGCGTCGTCCCAGGCTTCGAGCTTAACGCTCACGAGGGCGGCGTTGTTGTTGAGGGTGAAGCGCAGGGCGTCCAGGGACTGCTTCGTGGCCGGCGGCTCGTTGTCGAGGTCGGGATCCTCGTTGAGGTATCGCAGGCCCTTTTCGTACTTTTCCACGGCGACGTTGAGGCGGCCTTGCTTGAAGGCCTTGTTGCCGTAGTCCTTGCAGTCTGTGGCGATTTGGAGGATGGTCTTGGCGTCGAGCTCGCCTGAGACGTCTTCGGGATAGTCCTCGTGGGGGTCGCCCATCTCGTCGGGCTGCTTGGCGTCTGCTTTAAGGGCCTCCTCGCCCACCAGCTGGCCGCAGTTGGTGATGAGGACTTCCTTGGTGGGCTTATCGCCTTGTTCAGTCTTAAGGTTTTCGATTTGGCGGACAATGGACTTGCCGTTGAGGACTTCGCCAAAGACGACGTGCTTGCCGTCTAGATGAGGGGTGGGGACTGTGGTGATGAAGAACTGGGAGCCGTTGGTGTCTTTCTCATGGGCGTTGTGTTAGTTTATGTGGCATTGAAGGATAGTCTCTTCCTCTTTCTCCCTTTTTTTTTTTTTTCCTGAATAGGTAAAGGGCCTGTTCATAAGAGGTAGCGCAATAACGGCATGATTGACTTACTGGGTCCTGCGTTGGCCATGGATAGCAAGAATGGCTTCTCGTGCTTCAGAGGAAAGGCTTCGTCCTCGAATTTGCTGCCGTAGATGGACTCGCCACCGGTGCCGTCACCAGCAGTGAAATCACCACCCTGGATCATAAACTGCTTGATGACGCGGTGAAAGATGGACCCCTTGTAGTGAAGAGGCTTGCCGGTTTTACCAATTCCTTTCTCGCCTGTGCAGAGGCAGCGGAAGTTCTCAACCGTCTTGGGCACCAGGTCTGAGTAGAGTTCCATGGTGATACGGCCGGCAGCCTTGCCGCCGATGGAGATGTCGAAGAAGACACGAGGCCGATTTGACGCTTCAGTTGCCATTTTGAGAGCGAGTTGCCTTGGTCGATATCTAAGGAGGATTGAAAGAACAAAAGGGGAAAATAAATTTCCGTTGCAGAATGCGGAACAACCTTTCAACGGCTAGTTTTCCGTATAATAGAAAAAGCCAGAAAAGTAAGATATTCCTCCCCCTTGTTTTTTTCTTCTTGTTCGTGGCTGCTGTCCAGTAATGTCTGTATGGTTTTGTCTAGTTTCTTTTTTCTTGTTTTGTTCTTTTTCAAGAAAAAAGAGTTGACCTCGGCCACGTAACAGCACAGATGAGCTAAAGAGTAGAAAATGAGATATGTCAGTTCAGGACCGTTACACAAGAACGTATCAATGGGACGGGCCTTGCGTCCTGGACTGTGCGAGGTGCAGCAGAGAGAAGAGGCAAGAGATGAGTGCATGAGATGCAGACATGGGGTGCGGCGTGACGAGAGCGTGGGGAAGCCCGTCCCAGAATAAAAGTTGGCGTGACGCAACCAATCAGTGGTGAATGAAGTTGGTGATGAGGGAAATCAAAGGTGAGGCAAAGCAAGGACGCCCGGGCTTTTCGAAACAAGAATAAACACATGAACGCATGAACTTACAAATGCGCAGTACACGAGTTTGGATGAGGCGAAGAATAAATATCCAGGCACGGATTGGCAGGATTGCAAGCTGGTTAACGGTCGGGAGTTGGGGAGCCTTTTTTTTTTTTTTTTTTTTTTTGTTAGGTGGGCAGAGACACGGGACAAGACGAGACAAGACGAGGTTGAAGTGGTGGGCTCATAGATTTGATAGATGCATGGCATGGTGGGGTTCATGATCCCTACATGCCCGTTTGGGAGGTAGAAGGTGAGCCCAAAGAGTTGGTGGAAGTTTCTAGCTCATAAGAGAAGCTCCCAACAAGCTCCGAGAGACTCCAGACGCCAGACTCCAAAACCATCTAACCACCTGGTCGGTAACACTGGCTGGCTGTGACTGGGAGCAAAGTGTACCTACCTAGGTACCTAGGTACTTACTTGTACTTGCGCTGATGCCGGCACTCACTGCTACGTACCCCCTTGCCTCCTAACCTAAACTACAGTACCCAAGTACCTAGGTAGGTAGGTAGTTGTACCTAGGTGAGTACTACAAGTACCGAGGTAATTGAAATTACCTACTAGGGTTCCTTCAGGGTTGTTACCTGAACAGCCCATTCAAAACGAAATGGAATAATCCATGACGGCTGTACAACTTGGTGCTTACTCCGAGTGTACATGTAAGTATGTCCCTCAATGTCCCTCTATGCCCTCTATGCACACCATCACTTGCTCTTTCACCCGTTGCAGCTGCCACGCGGGTGACAGTTTAATCCGACCCTCAGCACAGCAATCGAGTGGGCACTCAGGGCTGGGTTAAACTGTCGACGCGTTCATTGGCTGGCTGTACTCCGTAGCTTGCGCAGTCGTTTACACCAGACACAGCCAGCTGGCTGGACTGTATTGGGCTGGCAAGCTGGCAAGCTGGCAAGCTGGCAAGCTGGCTTCACCAACTCCAACTTGCATACCAGGAGGTAGGCAGGTAGGTCAGCTCGCCATGTGCATCCTTGACTGTGCACCGCCGTCAAGCGCGCGCAATCACGACGGGCCGGCCCTATTTTCGTCCCTAGTCTGTCCAGATTCCATCTTGATGCAAAGGCCCAGAGATGGCTTTGTGTGATTGGTCTTTGGGACAGGACGCGGTGCGCATGGTCCTGCATGCGCCTGCCTCGTATGTATCACAACAAACAACCACATTAGGCAGGTATCTTAGTGATCTTGAAAGGCGTGCCCAACATGTAGCCGGGAGGAGGGGGCAAAAAACCCTTGTGAGATTGTTCTTATCTGCTCGTTTTTTATCCCCTTTCGCTATAATATGCACTCGTCATGCTGTCCGGTGGCACTGCCCTATTATGCAGCCGCCAATGCCGAGACCCTGCCTCGGCATCATTGCGAGGTTGATACATAATTATACCCTCCTCCATGCATCTTAATATCCCAACATGGTCAGCTTGCTGCTTCGTTGGACTCGCTGCTCCGGCCTCCTGCCAGCAGCTCAAGAGTTACCTGCCACTTCTTGTTAGCCACGATCTCGTCATAGACACAACAACCCGTCGACGTACTGGACCATCGTTGACCAGAGCCACTTCCATCATGGCCTGAAATCTCCCTTCCTTGACTCGTTCTTCTCGGTAACCCTTCCTTACTCTATCGACAAAGTAGTGATACAGCCGGCTGGCATCCTCTGGTGACGCAGCGCCATGGAAGTCGGGTTTAGCACCTTTTTTGGTTCGAGCCAGGAGAGTGAATTGTGAGACTGTGACACATGGTCAGACGAATTTCAGCGAACCGCTTTTGAAGATGAGCATACCGCAGAGAACTTCTCCGTTAATATCCATCACACTTTTCTTCCACTTTGTGATCATTAGTAAATGCGCAGCAATGTGAAAGGGCGCGTTGTGAAACAGGTTGCATACCCTGTCGCCTTTGTCATCATCCCACAGTTTCATCTTTAAAACTTTGTTGGCTATCTGTTGCGCTTCCTTTTCCGTGTCTCCCGGAGCTATGGCAGCAAAAACAAGAACCCCGCGCCCAATGGATGAGATAACTTCCTTATCTACGGTCACAGATGCTGAAAGCACCCTTTGTATTATAGCTACAAGGTAGTAAGACAGTATGTTAGAAGAGATAAGTCGCTGATCGAGAATCGCGAACGATTGTCACAAGAACTGCGCTCACCTTTCATGCTTTTTATTTTTTTTAGAAAGAGTAAGAAAAGTGAAAAATGCTTAATTAAAGATGGGTATCAGGACGGGCTACAAGAAATTGCAGTGAATGATGCAAATGCGATATTGCTCCGCACTTCAAGTCTTGGATTTCAATAGTTAACTAGTAGTAATGAAACCTAATGGGGTATTGTGGATTGGAGTATTCCGTACAAACACCACAATTGCTTGCTTGCTAATTAACTAACTAGTGGCCGATCGCGTTGGTTGGGTCTCATGTCATGTGGGGTCCCGTAGCGTACCTGCTTAGCAAATCCATGTCGAAAGCCGGTACCCTAAGATAGCGTGAGTCTGGTTGATAGCCCGATGTTCGTTCTCTTTAAAGCTGAGATGGCGGTTCGCTTGGGCAATTGGGCTCAGATGCATTTTTTATGCAGAATAAATCAGAAGCTGTGATGAGGATTTAGTTCTTGAGAGTCAGATATATAAATCAATTCAGACTTGCTTAACGTTTGTGCGCGTCGTAGTACGGTGGGGCTGCTAGCCAGCTACATTGGATCACTTTTCCCTCTCCGTCTCCCATTCTGTCCTCGTGGAAGTCGACCTCACCACCAAGACTGTAGAACAGGCACCACCGTCCACAGCTTGATCAATTTGCAGCTCTTGCTGTGAACTGCATTGTGCCGAACCAGTGTTCTTACAGAGCTCCATCTCCAGATACGCGCGCGATCGTGCAGCACGTGGCTGAACCTACAATCCCCTTTGCGACAGGAGCAGAAAAGACACATCACTCGACGCTCAAAGCATCACTATTCCCGGGGCCCAATTTGCGGCTGTCACGACCGAAACTAGACATTCTGCGCAAAAAAGCTTGGGATCTAGCTTCTTTTCTGACAACAACAAGATGGCGGCAAGGAAGTTACAACAAGAAGTCGACAAGTGCTTCAAAAAGGTGGCTGAAGGGGTCGCAGAATTCGAAGCCATCTACGACAAGATCGAGCAGTCTAACAATCCGGCACAAAAGGAGAAGCTCGAAGACAACCTGAAGCGAGAAATCAAGAAGCTCCAACGATTGCGCGATCAGATCAAGACATGGGCTGCCAGCAATGACATCAAGGACAAGGCTCCTCTATTAGAGCATCGCAAGCTAATCGAAACGGTGGGTGATTGCCGAAAGATGGGCCCGAAACAAAATTGGTGAAATGTTGCGACGCGGCCTCAACAATTGAGTTGAATGTCTTAGGAACAGCTTTAGGCTAACCGTTTACCTCGTCATTCAGCAAATGGAAAAGTTCAAGGCGGTCGAGAAGGCTATGAAGACCAAGGCATACTCGAAAGAAGGTCTATCGGCGGCAGCGAAACTAGATCCTAAAGAGCAGGCCAAGGTCGAAGCTGGCGAGTTCCTAAGTAACATGGTCGATGAGCTTGAGCAACAAATCGAGGCACTAGAGGCCGAAAGCGAATCGATACAAGCGACGATGAAGAAAGGCAAGACTCAAACAGCGAAAGCCGAGCGCATGGCCGAAATTGAACGGATAATAGAGCGGCATAAGTGGCACCAAGGGAAACTTGAGCTAATACGAAGGTCTCTCGAAAACGGCGGTGTCGAGACGGAGCAGGTAAACGAATTAGAAGAGAACATTCGGTATTACGTCACGGACGGCATGACGGAGGACTACATGGAGGATGAAGACATGTACGAGGAGCTGGATCTGGAGGAGGAGGAAGGCGCATTTGGCATGATTCAGGACAACGAGAAGGGCTCATCACAAGACGCGGCATCTGTACAAGAAGAAATCACCCCAGATCCGGAAACATCGTCAAAAGGGTCCAGGAAGACTTCAAAGGATGTCGACGCTTCAGGGCGGAAAGCTTCCTCTCAAACAAAGTCACCGCTGCCGGCTCTCGCGACATTACACACTCCATTATCCACGATAAGCAATGGCGTGTCAAGTGGCTCGGGAATGAAACCTGCTGCCGCACCCGCGAGACCGGCAGAAGGCCTCAAGTATGCGTCTGCGGCTGCAGCGGCAGCCGCCAGCGATAGGGGCAACGTGGGCATTTCACCGCTACCACCGCCCCCAGGTTCAACCGTAGGCATATCACCTTTACCGCCAGTACAGTCAAGGACCAGCGCGACCAACTCTCCCGCAGCAACTGCAGCCCAGCCCGTGGCACAGTTCGAATCGAGACCAGCGCCGCCAGCCGAGCCCGAGATTCCCATAACGACACGTCAGTCGAAGAAATCAAAAGCCGCAGGAAAGCAACCAGCTGCTGCAGAGCCTTCAGAAGGCTCTTTGGGTGAGTTGTGTTGCATCCATCTCTCGCTTCCCCTTCCCGAAAAAAGGTGTTCAAGTTTTCGTTGCTAACCAACCACTCATGTCAGGGCAAACAAATGGTGTCACCAACGGTATCAAGCCGATTGTAGAGGCGCCAGAGGAGGAGTCAATCTACCACCTGCCATCGTCGCTGCAAGACCTGGTCGACTCATATGAGATTTCGAAAAAACAGCAATCGCATCCCCTCTCACCATCCACCCTACGGATGATGAGCGCCGGCCAGCTGTCGATGCCCGACGCAGGCGACATCGAAGCACCCAGGACATATCGACCGGACAATCCGGTGCCTCCGACCGGGTCAGGATTTCCCCAAGAGCAGCTATCCATGTTTGACGACCCGCGCGTCTTCTCCAGGATAGACACCGACACCCTCTTCTACATCTTTTACTACCGACAGGGCACGCCGCAGCAGTATCATGCCGCCAAGGCGCTCAAGGACCAGAGCTGGCGCTTCCACAAGCAATACCAGACGTGGTTCCAGCGACACGAGGAGCCCAAGAACATCACGGAGGAGTTTGAACAAGGGACCTATCGATTCTTTGACTATGAAAGCACGTGGTGCGTAATGCCAACTCTTTTGCGCCTTAATGCCCTTGTATTTGCACTTGCATGGCCTGCTAACTGCACTAGGATGAACCGAAGGAAAGCAGATTTCAAGTTTGCTTACAAATTCCTCGAAGATGAAGTATAGGAGGGTCTTTGTAGTCTACCTCCCGACACCAACCCAGTTTATATGTTGCTCGCCTTTTTTTTTTTTTTTTCTTTTTTTTTTCTTCTTCAGTCCCGTCCTCTCGGCTCGGTGTTCTAGAGACGAGTTTGCTGTAGTAATAAAGCTATGCTAGGGGTAAATTCTTAACGAAGGACTATCTGCGTTCTGTAACTACATATCGGAAGCAAGTCTTTCGGATAAATGACTTATGTTCCATGTAATATGCCGGTGTTTATTATTACCCAGGTCGTTCCCCGTAGTACGTATGCTATTTTTCTCGATTCAATCAGGCTGGACTCCATTTACAAAATGGTTCCCACACGTTATATTTGAGAACAGCGAAAGGGAAGAAATGTATCGGTTGATTTCTCTGCTGCGAGGAGGCCTCTGCCTGATCATGTTTCTTTCCCGGCTTACAAGTCTAACTGGCCTGAGTCCGAGACATTGCACAGTTCATCGTCAATCCAGACAGCCCGCAATTACCACGATATCTCGTACCAACGCCAAGTGAGGATTTCGAAACGTCTTATGAGGGGATGAGTGTGCGACCGCTTACCAGGAAGCAGCTTGGCGTGAACTGGGGAATTCGGTCCAGGGTAGGGCGTTTCGGAACCTGGGGAGAGGGCAAGGTTTTTTTTTTTTTCTCTGTTTGATTTAGATTCCACTGTTTAAGAACGCCAAGTGCACTAGTGGCTGCCAGCCGGATGACGCCGTTGACGGTCCAGCGTGCTCCTGCTAGCGTACGGCCCCCGGCCCCCGTTCCTAACAGTCACAATGCCGCAAAGAGGTTGTTGTGCGGAGATGCTGGCTGGTTAGCGAGGAATGTAACTGTGGCGACCTTCGACATCGTGGAGTTTGCGTGGGACGTCGAGTGCCTAGTAAGATTCCCATGCGATGGGGTTACCACACTGATCGACAAAACCTTACCTTAGGGCGTTATGACTCTTAAAGGCTATACAAGAGCAGGGATGCAAGAAGGGGGTGTGTGATCAATGGGGAGCACAAGGAAAAAAAAAAAAAAAGAAAAAAAGAAAAGGAGTACCTGGCCAGCGCGGGCTCTCAGGAAGCGCAGCTGGACAGAGCCGCATTCCCGGGTCCAAGTGGTCCTATCGGTAGCACCGATGGCCTGGGCCATCCAGGTACCTTAGATAAAAGGTGCACAGAGAGGAAGCTCGAGGTGCCAGGCGTCTCGTCAGGCTCACTGGGGTTCGGCTTTCCTTGGGACAAAGTCATCCGTGGCACGCGGTCGAAGAATGATTAACCGAGACATGCTCAGGACGCACGTACCTGAAGCCTGAGTGAGAATGAGCATAATTCCATCGCTTACCAGAGAGTTTAGCACTTTCAGAACTCTGTCCATATAACCCCCCCTGCAGTGTAAGTCGAAGCTTTCGGCCTGCGGGACATTTGATTCAATTTATTTAGCTGTTGGCGGAGGGCTGTCCGCGAAGTAGACTGTCGGCCCTAAATTAAATTAAAGTGGGCCTTTCCGTCCGCCCGCCCGTCTGCAAGCAAGTAAGTTAGTTCGTGCTGGTCAACTGGATGGAACTTGAACTTGAACTTGAATGTATGTCAGTTGGCTGGAGCCTGGAGCTTGGGGTCCACCCTGACATCAGAAAACGGCACTTGACCCACCTACTCGTTTATTCCGTATTCTCGATGGCTGCATCTGGCGCACAACCAACGCACCGCGCACCGATGTGAGCCATACCGATGCCATCATACACGGCATATGTCTTGGCGATGGATTCGCATGTTGAAATGGCGGGATTTGGGGGAACGGAATGGGGGAAACAGGGCTGAGTGTCCCCCCCTCCCCTCCCCTCCCTTTTTTTTTAAAAAAAAAAAAAATTAAACTTTTTTGTATTGAAATTTTTTTTTTCTTTTAGTGTTGGACAATGATCCCCTGGTAAGCGAGATAAGCGGACCAGGTTGCTAGCTCACTTGTTATCAGTGGACAGCTTCTTGCCCCGCCGTTTGTTATGCGCAATTCGCCAGGTACCTACTATGCAATTGTGCCCTCAACTGCGTGTTGGTTATGGTGTAGTCGAATCCGGTGGAATATATCGTATTATATCGTTTGATCGATATCTGAGGTGAGTGAAGATTGATGGATGCACAAAGGTTATAGGAATACCGGAGTATTTTTCGCTCAAATATGGCTGCCTGGTATTATAGCCATCACATCATGACCTGCGTCATTTGTATGTACCGAGGGGGTACTGTAACTACCACTGGCCCACAGCCAAGAGAGCCACCACAGACTGGGGACGCAAAAAGGCCTCAGCCTTGCAAGCGCCCGCAAACTGCCAAACTCAGAACTCGTTGATCGGCACCAATGAAAAGCATTGCCACGGCCGTCGCGCCTTCATCGGGTGCGTTTCGCTAAAAAAAAAAAACGGCGAGGAGAAAGAAGAAGAGAGGATGATCCGCCATGTGGCTCGTTTGTGTTGCCTTCTCGTATCCGTGGCTTGCTCTCGGTACATTCTCAATGGCGGCAGCAGTTATTTTTATTGTTACTACAAAAATGTCATTGCCATGCCATGATCATGCCGAGCCGAGGCGGAATTTCCGCATCGTCTTCCAAGAGCGGGAACCTCGTGTTTGGTAGGCGGTTGGGGGAGGCGTCCTGCTCGTCTAACGGCGTCACCGCGGCTCATCTCCGAGTAGTGTGAAAGGACGAGCTGCCAATGGATCGATGACACCCCCCCCCCCCCCCCATTGGGGGAAAAAAGCGGCTTGCCGAGTTTCGAGCGAGCGTCTTGCTATCGCGGCCTGCGGTTCGTCAGCCCTAGGATAGACCAAGTAAGACCACCCCCTCGGGTAAGACTATAAGGCTATACAGGTCGGTATACGGAGCACAGAGAGTAACAAGTTAACATGCTGATGGGAGGGTTTGCAGCATTGGCTGGTTGTGGTACGTGCGCGGTACGTCTTTCGGAGATTTGCAGAAGCGGAGGTTTGGTCGCGCTCGGCGTTGTGGTGTTGCGGTGCTTTTTCTCTCGCCCATTTCCTAATTGGGCCGGACACCCTCGCTGTTCCAATTCCAAGTCCCCCATTCCTACTTAGCCTGGACTAATTTAGGTATGGTGTGTACTTTACGTTTAGCTTACATATTGTATTGTTCCTACGTAGGTATTGACGTTAACTATTACATGGGCGCATATCGAAGGCACGTGGGTAGCTCCCTAGATACTATATAATCATATGCTTAGATGGGATGCCACGCTATGCTTATACGCGATGCAACTCTATGGTACGGAACCGCTTCCCTCTTACACCCAGGGACGACTACGGTCTGGTATTGACGTATTACATTCCTAGCGTTGAACAAGTGCTCCTGGGAAAGGGTCCTGGCTGACCTCTGTTGGCTGCGGCTCGTCATCCCGGGGCTAGACAGGGGGGAAAAGACAGACGCTACTAACAGGGCAGTCACCATCTGCATGCCTCTCTGTACCTTCCTCCCTCTATTCCCTTCTTTTTTTTTTTTTTTGTCTCGTTTTGGCTTTGGTTTGAGCAACGCGGCAGCCTAGCAGTCTGCCATGGAGGACGTAGTCGCAGCTTTGTGCAGCTTATGCAGCTTTGTGCAGCTCATGCTTGCATCGTACTAAAATTATCTGCATTGATTCCAGTCCAGTCTTTGTGTCTCATCAATGTGTCTGTCATGTCACGTCAAGCTTCCGCCTTTGCCATGCCACTGCTCTGCTGTACAGTACTGCGTGATCTCGGTGAGCTGTGCTGGACTACGTCTCATCGTCGATGGACAATGTCGTCCGTCGTTGTCACCATCATCATCGTCGTCCCCCCCCAGAGGGCCCCAGAGGGCACTCACCTGCTCCATGTACAGCTGACTACCCCGTTGACTCATCTCGCACCACATAGACCCGTCACTCACTCACTATTCCTATCCCAACACCAGAAATCCGCTTCATTCTTTGTCTCCAGTCGCCAGAAACTTTACGGCCCTCTTCCCCGTCCCCAACAAGACCAAGGCCAAGGCCAAGGCCAAGGCCAAGGCCAAGCCTGAGTGCGTGGACCCAAGACATGTTAGCTCTGCTAGCCTCTGCTTAAACACCGCCCTTCTTTCTGCTTGGCCGGATCAACCAGTCTTAGGAGATGCCGTCGCCTTTGATACCCATCTGCATCACATCAGCATCACATCATGAAATATTGTACTTGGTCTTGACATGCTCGTTCTCATATACATATACATTCATACTCGCTACATGACATTGAGAAACCACATACATGCCCTGAATCAGGGTGCCGCATTCCGGGAAACCCCTGTCGTTCTCGTTCTCGTTCTCGTTCTCATTGTTGTTGTTGTCGTCGTCGTCGTCGCCGCCGCCGCCTACATGTACATGCAAAAATACCATCTGATGCCTTTTCCTTCGGCTCCTTCCTTTCCTTTCCTTTCCTTTCCTATTCTGTTACAATATCACACCCCTCGCTTATACTTTATTTTCCATCCATTTCCAACCCCTGCCAGGGTCTTTTAGTCACCCAAGTCTCAAGTCTCCTAGCCCCCCCCCGGTTCATCCTCCTCCAACAAGGTACCCAAGTCGTCAATGTCAGCCCTACCACGTCGAATCCACCCCCTCGTCCTTTAAAACCTCCGACGCCTCTTTCTGAGATTAACTCAACTTCGAATCTCGATCTCCGCATGCAAATCCGTCTTTCACAATATATCCCCCTGACCGGCAAGAATATCCCGTGGCATATAAAAGACGGGTTCCTGACCCCATCGACCGATAGTGCTATTGACACAAGCCGTCCCTGATATTTCCCTTGCGTTCCTGTTTTGGAAACAAAACCATATATATATATATACACATATATATACATATATATATTCTACTCCCTTCTCATAGATCAGTGTTGCCATTGTGTTACAGTCCGGTCAATAATCCTTATGACTGGATCTGCCCTACAACATCAAACCCAAGGGTTGTTTCATCCTCCCGCGTTTGACCACATTCCGCCCCTCGACGAGGCCGAGCCGCGTATCTTCGCTATGGACGGTCACGGACTCAACATACAAAACTTGGATTATTCTTTCGGGCAATACTACGATGCGAGCTCGCCGAACTTGGCTCTCAGCGAGGCATCCTCGCGATCAACACATGGATATGATCTCGGAGACTCATCCTCACAAGCATGCCACTCTGAGAACGGGAGCATCTACGGTTCCCCCATACCGGCATCGCCATTGATGAACGGCCTTCATCCTGCTTTTCAGAGCCCGACGTCGTCAGGGAGCTTTCCGAGTCCGAAGCACGCTCAATTGAGTCCTGCGTCAGCTCTGTTCCACCCTAGCCCCAGATTAGATCTGCCGGACGCGGACACACGCTCACCGCTAACATCCGCCGAAGACCGACGATCAAAACCACGGTATGTTTGTCTTGAAGTTTGAACTTCCGTTGTGGCAAAGTTCTAACAGCACCTATAGAAGCCAGCCAGGCCGCGACTACCCCGTCTGCTGCCTCTACCCAGGCTGCAGCGCCAACCCCTTCAAGCGCAGAGCAGATCTAGACAGGCACTATAAGCACCGCCATGCGTCCGAGTCGCAAAAGGTCTCCTTCAACTGCGACTACCCGAGATGTTCGCGAAAAAGGGACCCCTTCCACAGATTAGACCACTTCAGAGACCATCTGAGGCAGTTCCACAAAGAAGACATCGAGAAGCGAGGTGGCTGCGTCAACGAGGAGTGGCTCGAGGAACGGCGCGTCTCCTCGATCTGGTGGCGGTGTTCAAAATGTCTGAAAAGAATCTATATTGAGCACAATGGGTACGAGTGCCCGCATTGCAAATCGACATGTCAGGCAAAGAGGAAGGAGGCGAGGCGTCGAGGCTAGGATGAGCACAGCGACGCAAATTGCCTGTACGTATACGATGAGACAATAAATCATGGGAGCGGATGGTCGTTGATCGGCTGTTCTGTTAAGGCTGCGGGGCGGCCTTGCAGTTCCTTGGGACGAAACACCTGCATTCTGAGTGGCCTGGTGCTGGCTATGCTTCAAGGGGTATGAGCAAGCAAGGTCATGCGACATGCTATCAGCTAGTCTATATGCGTTGGATGCCTTGTTATTTCCTTCGATGGAGATTTGACGCATGACCATCACCACACACAATACAATTGATCTGTCCACTCCATTAATTAGTCCCCAAAAAATTTAAAACCCACGATTCCAGGATCCGTGGGATGATAGTCTAGCAGGCCCCATTACACTGCCTCAATCAAAAGCAGAAATCGAGATACCATCTCGTGACTCCTTAACCGAGACACGGGGGAACGTTCCCAATAGAGATCATCAACTGTCGGTCGACACCTGAGATCCACATCCCACTACCATGGAAACTACCGCGTAGTCCACACTCCCACTTTTCCCCACTTAGTTAATTAGGCACCTATCTACCAGGTAGGTAGACAGGCATCCTGGTTCGTGGCATTGTACAACCTTTACAGTGGAGAAAATATGGGCACAACGAAGCCTTCTAGAAGGCCTAGCGGGGCGATGCCAAGGGTGGCGGGGGCAGCAGTGAGCACATTCCACAACGGGCCAGAACTACATGAAATGACGTCGGGTGCAAACTGATTCATGACATTTGGTAAGGGTATCTAAGGTAGCTACCTGGTAGTGTCAGTGTAAATCTTCAATAGGATCTAAGTCATAGTTGGGCAATGCCCGAATATCCGGACGACTGCTTTTCCTCCGCGGCTTTTTGCCCCGAGCCTGGAGGGGACGTGTCGACTCGGTGGCAAGGCGGCCGATGAAGAGCTGGGGAGGACGGTACCCGGATTCAGAATTGGATTGAGCGCGTTCTGAAGTCGGGGGGTTGACAATCAGGCTCTGGCTGGAAGTTGCTGTGAGAGGCGGAGTTTGTGTGAGTGTGAGTGGCGGTGGTGACTTGGGGAAGTTATGGGGTGTGGTCCTGGGGTGGCTGCGACTCGATGGGGGCTGCGCGATGTTGCTGGCTGTGGTATCTTGCGATAGGTGACAATTCGGACGTTGAAGTTCTATTTTGTCTGGCATTGGAAGAGGTGAGCTGTCTATGTGAAAGATTGGTGTCGGCCGTGTTTCATGTTTGTCTCTGACCATTTTCTTTGCGCATCGCCTTTCCTTCTCGAACTCGTGCAGAAAGTCCAACAGTTCTTGTGGATCAACTTCAGAAGGCAGCTCCTCGGAGAACGATGACAAGGCATCGTCATCTGTCTTCTTGGTTGCAGGTGACGGTTTTGATGTCGAGCCGTAACTAGCCATGGTTTGCTCGTCGTCAAGTATATCTTCCACGGCAGATGAGTTCAAGCGGCTTCGCGGCGCTGAGTCAAGTGGCCAGCGCGCCAATCCGGGAGATGGCTGCTGTTGGTATGTGATACAGGAAGAAGGCCGTTCAGACGGCTGAGAGGAGCTCCTAGCGCGGGGTCTGGGGTCGCCACGCTTATGATTCTTTCGACATTTCCGAGGGCTGGTCTTCTCATAACTCAAATTCAACAGACGACTGTCAAACCTGGCTGGTCGAGTGCTTTTCTGTACGAGCAGATGATCGGGCTCATCCATCTGTGTTTGGCTGCCTCTCTGTCCCAGAATGCTCCACTGCTGCTCAGGACTTGGCGACCTGTATGTGAGCAATCCGGATCGCGCGCCTCGTACGGGTTGTGGATGTAGTATCGTCTGGGGCGAGTTCCCGACACGCGGTAGAGAGCTGCTTGTACTACGCGACGGATCCGACCAGAGAATACGCTTCAGACCCTGTGAGCAAGTGGAGTGGCTGCTGAGACTCGACGATTCAGCAGTTGGAAGCGTATCTGTATTCTGGTCGGATGCAAGATAAACGCTCGGTCTATCGGACGATAACGGCTTGTTAAGACATTGTCTTTGAGTTGCCCGTGATGACTGGGTGGAAAAGTGATCTTGGGAGCTCTTGTAGCCTCTCAGGGAGTTGGCATTTTGACTCTAGCGAAAAGCCTGGCTCCCTACTCGAACTCTGATATTATCGGATTGTGAACCAATGCTAGCAATACCTTCATTTGCACCGTGACCTGAAATCTTGCGCAGCTTGTGAGAGGCATGGCTTTCCTGCAACTTTTTGGATGGCTTCGGGTAGCTGATAACCAGTGGTTTCTGCAAGGTTATCCCCGTCCAGTCCTGCTGTTCGAGAAGGCGCCGTTTCTTTGTCGCAATACTTGATGCATCGCTTTCGTTCTCAGAGTGATGCTGTGTAGGCGGCGTTTTCGTCACTCGTTTTGAAGACTTTCCGGTAGGGTTTCCAGTTGATTGACTTGGCGTCGCTAGACCATTCGCACCGCTCATAACCGGAAGGCCGGCTGGTGAGTGAACCCGCCCAGGTGGTCGAGAGGATAGGCCCAGACGATTTGGAGGACACTTCGATGCAGTGACAGTCTTGTTTCCAAGGGTGCACATGGCGGAGTCGCGATGCATTCGCACTTTTGCGAAGTGCTCCTTTTGTCGTGTAGCTTCATCTTTATTGCCTTTCCTCCTAGCTCGGGAGCGTGCGCCTCCTGTCCAGTTCATGGCTCAGCGGTCTGGTCCATTCGTGTGATAAAATTTGTGACAATAATTTGAAAATGGCGTGGATGATTCGGAGTCTACGAGCCCGTGACGATGTATCGCCGGCTCACATGATTGCGTCGTTCAAGTTGGAAAGAGCGACCAGGAGGAGAAGCGTGCTGCGGCGCGGAGTGGTGCTGGCAGTTGTGTGAGCTGCATAAGCCAATTATATGGGTATTGTAGGATATCGCGGTGAACATGCAAACAAGACTTCACCAAGCGGCGTCTCATAGGAACCTGTAGCCTGGATTACGGGTTTCTAGAATATATTCGACATCTCTCATCAACGTCACTCTACTCCGTACAAGAGGGGCATTTCATAGTATCCCATTACGAAGCTCCTTCGGGACCCACTATCGATGTCGGGCCCGCATAAAGCAACGAAAGAAAGCTCTGGCCACCTATCCAGGTCGGCATCGGATAGAGCTACAGATCCCTCCGCAATCAGGACCGTCCTAACGATATCGACCTGCTAACCATCATCCACGCAATACTTCCATTCCATTACCCGATTGGTCTTTATAATGGCGGACGCAGAGGAAAAAGCGCGCCAAGAAAAGATTGCCGCCGCCAGAAAGCGCGTACGTGGCCGCTCGCGCCCCTCCAAACTCCGAGTCAAGCTAACCCCGGTAACACAGGTCGAGCAAATGAAGAAGAAAAAGGGCAAGAAGAGCACAGATGCCAAGAAGGACGAAGAGGACACCTCAGTGACTGCGTCGCCCAATGTAGAAAAAGAAGCCGGCACATCAGAAGCTGCCGTAACTGAGGACAAGACAGAGAAGAAAGAAGACACAGTCGCGGATGACGAGAAAGCAGTCGAAGAAGAGAAGGCCGAAAATGCTTCGCGTTCAGGAACGCCTTCTCTAGCGCAACAATCGAAGTTGCGATCCACGTCATTTCGGGCTGGGAACGCTGGGCCAATGTCGCCAGTTCCATTCAGCCCAGATGGCGACACGGCACCAGACATCTACAGGAAGCAAGCGTCCCGCATCGAGGAGCTGGAGAAGGAAATTAAAAAGCTTGCCAAAGAGTCTTCAGATGCGGACAAAAGATGGAGAAAGGCGGAGGATGAGCTTGCTGTACTTCGCGAAGGAGACGGTGATACTTCATCCAAGAGCCAGGGTAAAGACGAGGTCGAGAAGCTGGTAGGAAACGTCTTCTATCCCACAACTGTTCCATATTGAATAAAGATCTAATAATCTTGGCAGAAATCAGAAATCGCTTCCTTACAGAGGCAGAATACACAGCTCCAGCAACAAGTGTCGCGAGGACCAGGCCACGGCCACCGGCAGTCAATATCAGTTGCCACGCCAACATCCGATCTACAGGCTGAGTTGGATGCCAAGACTGCCACAATTGAATCCATGGAAATCGAAATATCCACGCTGAAAGCGCGCGTTCATAGGCAGGAGACAGGGGCTGAGACAGAAAAGGAGCAAGTTACCGCCCTGGAAGAGAAGCTTGCCCGCGCCGAGGCTGCTGCTGGTAAGGCCCAGCGTGAGTTGCAGGATGTCAAGCGCAATCTTGAAAGAACGACCGATAAAGCTGTTCGCGAAGGCAGCGAGCGATCCAGCGCCGAGACCAAAGCTAAGACGCTGCAGCACGACCTGGAGGAGGCAACAAAGGCCAAGGCTGATTTGGAAATTAAAGTCGAAGCTCTCGAAAAAAAGGTGGCCACGTTGACTACGATTCACAAAGAGCAGGACAGCCGGTTTCAGTCCATACGAAAGGACAAGGAAAAGGCCGAGAAAGAGGCCCAAGAACTTTGCACCAAGGTCGAGAAGCTCGAAGCCGAGAACGTCAAACTGCGCAGCCGCAAGTCCACCGAAGGCGGCGGTGGTCTGGATGACGAAGGTGTTGACGAGCTTGAGAACGAAGAACGGCTGCGTCTGGAGAAGAAGATCCGAAGCCTCGAGCAAGAGATTCACGAGTTACGAAGCGGAGCATGGATTGAGAAGCGACGCGAAATGGAAGCTACCAGCCCAGGATTTCACGACGTGGATCTTTCTGGGGGACCTATGTCACATTTTTCGCATGGGAAGCAGGCTGTCAATGGTTTCGGCAGTTTCTTCAACAATGGCCTCAATGCACTTGCTGGAGCAGGTGGCGACCACGGATTATTGGAAGATGATGATTTTGACTTTGACGAAGATGCATTCCGCAAGGCCCAGGAGGAAGAGGCCAAGTCACGGCTGGAGAGAATCAAGGAAATTAAGCGCGGGTTGAAACACTGGGAGGGATGGAGGTTGGATATCGTGGATATACGGAGGGGGGGAAGTGAGGGCATTGGGGATATATTTGATGTTTAATGCTCGGGCGGCTCAACTATACAGCACTGAGTGATGAAGAACGATATACAATGAACATGGCTAACCATTGTTTGTGGAGTTGAGTGCTTCTTGGTGATACACTGCCGCATGCCTCAAGGTGAACAGGAAGTGAGCACAGAGGCAGCTGGTGACAGCTGTTTTATGAAATTTTCATCGAGGGAGCCCTCGAATAATTCTCTACTTTACTGTATGTTCATCCCGTCCATTACGTCTCTCTTGAGTGTTTTCAACCAACTTCTAACACAGGTAGAACTATTGGCGGTGGGAAATATCTGAACAATGGCCACCAAGAAACTGATCGAAGGAGGCCTCCTGGCCAAGTATGTTTTGACATCTCACCTTTGCTCGTCACATTGTTTGCTGACATTCTTGAACAGGGCGAGGCAAGATGGGTTATTCATCGACTACACCATAGTCTGCCGAGGCATTAAAAATCCCGGTCCACAAACTATTTCTCTACACATGCTCACCTGTGTTTAAGGCGGCGATTGTTACAGCCAAATTTGTGGTAAATATGCTTACGAACACGGACTCAGAATGATCGTTAATTACGTGACCTTAGGAATCAGGCGGAAGTTACACGATTGATGACTTTCCCTTGTGCGTTGTTGAGGGAATGATCCAGCATATGTACGAAGGGCATTATGATGTGCACCTTGACAACGAGCTTTTTGCTTCTTCAGAGGATAACTCCGACGAACTGCCTTTCCATGAGGCGATGTTCGCTATCGGAGACAAGTACCAAATCCAGAAGCTGAAAGCTGATGCCAGCAAAAGATACTGCTCCAATCTGATCACCTTCGAGGACAAACATGGGAGGGCTGTGTCCTCTTTGAGACGTCTCTACGGCTTAACTGCGACCAGCAATCCAGGCTCTCTTAATCTTCTTAACAAGTCTATTTGGCCAACTATGATGGTTAGCTTGAGTCAATCATCATGGTATTGTTTGGAAGAATTCATCAATGAATGCCCTGCTTTTGCGCAGGACTACGCAAAGGAGTTCTCCCTAGGCAACCCAATTGATGGTGTTTGCCCTGTTTGTGGATACGTCGAAGAGTTGTCTGTAGACACGACAGATGCTCCCCTATCGTGCAACTCTTGCCATAAAAGGCCGAAGCTCAGATTTGTATATTTTTCACCCTGATTTACGACCTTCTGGACTATTCTTCTCCCGCCGGTTCACCCTTGGCTCGTGACGCGGAACATGCGCTTCTTTACAATGACCATTGGTCAAACATGCATCAGAAAAGACGGTTTGATAGAACAAGAGAAGAAAAAGAAATCAATAACACTGGCCTGTCTCAGTTTTCTCATTCTTTTTTTGCGTCCCTTATCTAGTGAACGTCTGCAGAGTAACATGTCTGTGCGTGAACATCCCTATAATCATGATGCTTGTGCAACAATCAGAGTGGCTGGTGCCACCATTCACTTTAAGAGATTTGTCCGATCCTTTCTCCCGTTCACCAAGTGCTGAGCGCCAGTGCGAAATGGCACAGGCTGGAGTTGAATATGTCAAGACAAAGAAAGAGCATGAATATGGTCACTACCAGTAACATTCTCATTGCTTCCTTCCTCAAGCAACGCTGCAAAACAAGCGCCGCTAGACTCGACTTTCTTCAGCTCTTTCCAGTTCCATCAGAATCGAAGAACGTCTCAGACATCCCCAACTTGCCTTTAGCTTGCCATCGACTTCAATTCGATCAATATGTCTCAGCAGCAAACACAAGCTCCCTGGGGCGAGAAGGTGGATCAGAAGCTCAAAGAGATGTAAGTGAAATTCGGAGAGCCATGGAAAGGGAGAATACCCTAACTTGTCATTCAGAATTGCAGGAAGAAATGATGTCATCCAGTCCGACTGGGAAGGGCATAAACTTCCGGCACTGAGGAGTAGAATCGTTAACAAAGCCCCAATGATGATAGGAACCTTTTTGGTATGACTGGCAAACCGCCTAACCTTGGTATTCTGACATTGACAATGAAGGCAGAGCGGAACCTGGCGCACGATGTTACACAACATCACCAACAACCCATTAGGATTCACGCCCCAGGACTCACAGAAGATAGCAGTCATCAACGCAACCATTGCAGCTTGTCTCATCATCTACATCTGCACCGATGAGTACTACAACAAAGAGTTCGTCGGCGAATTATACGAGATGAGTTATCACGCCCGCATGTGTGCCTTGGCAGAAGTATGGAACATCAAGGGTCTAAGAAGCGCTTCTGTGAGCGGATTCCGAAGCGTCTTGGAAAGGGATCACAAAACTGCTCAAGGCATGAGACAGATAGGCATTTGCATGTGCGAGACAAATCTGAGCCACGAACTGAAAGTGGAACTCATGGGTTACCTAGAGAACAATCCTCATACTAAGCATATTGACGCCGAGATTTGGAAACAGCCTCAGGTAAGAAACAACTTGAATTTGAAGGACGAGTGAAAGATATTTCTTCATCACTTCAAGGTCTTTGAGTGATTGCTCCGCTTTCGAACGAGGTAAATGCTGTGAGGCGTAGCTTGTGGCCTCGGCTTACGTGCGGAGGATATATACAATGAGGATGTTGTTTACGACCTTGAGCTCGAGTCTTTCTGTAGTACTACACTCCTTAGCAGATAAGGTAAAAACACGTATACGAAATACATCATATTGCGTCAAATTGGGTTTGCTCAAGTTGATCAAGTGCTTGGAAACGATGTCAATTGCTAATTTTGGATGCATCAGCACAATCACTAAGTAGTGAATACATACAAACACTACTAACCCTTAGCGAACCAAAGATGCTCTGTGCACTCAATCTGCGGACTAATACGCTTTTGCCCTTGCAGAGGTGACTTCTTCTGCAGCTACATACTCCTTCTACACAACTTAAACTACATCTTTGTTAGTTGAGGTAGAGATCAGTGCATTCGATGCGTTCATGTTCACTAGCAACGAAAACAGCAAGACTCGCACGGATAGGTGAACGAAATCAGGCTTTAAGAACAGAATAAACACAAATCTCGCTAAATAAACAAATGTTTTTTACAACTTTTCACGCTTCACTACAGCCAGAGACTGTGCACATGCTGTGATGGAGATTTGAGGCGTACGTAATAGTCTGATGTGGACTTCGTACTTGCTCCGTTGATGTTCCACATCGCTGCAAGAGGAAAGACTCTGTCTCGCCATTTTATACCAATGCAAATTCAATCTTTGTGCACATAATGGCGAACCCACCAAAGCTTCTCAAGGCCGGCGAGAAGAAAGCGTAAATACTGAAGGACAACAGAGACCTAGAGGTAGTCTCCAGCCCTAGGGGATTTCTCAGAGCTCTTGTCATAAAATGGTCACACAATAGCTTTATAGCTTAAATACATCCACTGAGCAGATTTCCTAGATGTTGAGAACTGACTTCATATGCTTCGATGGACAAGCCACGGAGCACGTGTCCAACTACAAAAATGGCAAGTGGATCCCAAACTCAACTCACCAATACGCCATTGGCTCCCTTTAACCTGGACAAAGAAACCCACGTGTTACATAAGCTAAATTTCCAACAGCGTGCGCGCCAAAAAACTTCATTTTCGAAGCTCAGTCCTACAACCCATCACGAGGGACATGACTACGGCAACGCACCGACCAACACCCCTCCGGCCGGTGCAGTAAGCCAATTCATCTTCGCCAGAGACCACCCTCAACTTTCTGTCCCCTCTCATCATCCTACACTTACACTACAGACTCAATCCAGAACAAAAACACTCATTTCGACGCACACGCACAACCATGGACTTCCGCTCCCTCGCCCGCCCGGTAGCCCAGCTCCTCACAGCAGCACGCTGCAACGCACCTCTGCTTCCCAAACGCGGCCACAAAACCACCGCCCGCACAAAGCGGTCTCTCAAATTGCCCCCCCACGACTCCTTCCTCCCCAGCCGGACGGCCCCCTACCCGGCCGCCGATTCAATCATCTACAACCCCCCTTCGTCAGAAGCATCGCCCGTGCACACACCCTTTATCTTCCTCCCGCGGAACGACCCCAGACGACTTGCGCTATTACGGATGCGGAATAACCCTGGTGCCCTGCCTCTGGCGAGCGAGGGCATCTCCGAAACCGATTTACCTCCTCAGCTGAAATACAAGCGTCGCACGGCGCGGTATCATCTCACAGAAAAAGATGTGCAGGAGATACGCAGATTGAGGGCCGAGGACCCTATCACATGGAGTGTTGGGAAACTTGCTGCCAAATTTGATTGTTCGGAGGTGTTCGTGAAGATTGTGGCGCCGGCGTCGCGGGAGCACCATGCCTGGTTGCAAGGGCGTTTGGACCGGAAGATGGCTCGATGGGGTCCCAAGAAGTTGCAGGCAAGGGAGGATCGAAAGAGGAGAGCCGAGATGTTGTACCGTGGGGAGTTGTAACTGAGAGATGTGGAGGTTAGGCTCTCGACGACTGAGCTTGTACAACTTATTTTCCATTTCACACCATGGGTACCGAGGTGAGGAAAGTGGTCCCGTAGAACTAGCTGCGATGGACGGCTGTCACCAAAACACCGAGAAACTAGCATTTCATGTACAAAACATTGCACTACGTAACAAGTAAATGTCCAGATCTCTCTGCAATATATTGGTTACCGGCAGGGATGCCTAATTCCCGTCCCTGCAAGATTTGGCTCGTCTTGCTATGGCTGTTCTATTTAAACGAGGAGAAGTCAAGCCTCGCCGACATAACATTATTTCGAGGCCAGCATGAACGAAAACGACAGTACCCTTGAAACAAAAAACGCCAACACATAACAGCGTCATAACACATTAAAGCGCACATTGGCGATCTCCACAACCGCGGAACGATACGCCTTCGTCTTGGAGCAGATCCTTTTTGCCTGGAATCACACGACAACACCAGCCGCACCAGCTTCGAGCACAACCTTTTACCTCGGACGCTAGAGCACAGCCTCCGTAGCCCTTCTCGTCATCCCACTCTGGAACGCAGGCTCCGACGCGCACCATTCGAACGAGCTTACGCTTGACTCGTCCGCCAATTCCTTCAATCTCATGTCGTTCATAGCCCGGACCTAGCTGAGGAGACGGAGTTCGTTCATTGCGGTCTTCTTCAATGAGAGCAGTTATAGGCGTAGCCGGACCAAACGGTGAGCCTGCAGGACTCGCAGAGGCAGCGAGGGCAGGGGGCGATGGTGTTGAAGTAGTCGTCCACATTGGCTGTTCATTCAACCAAGGTCCTGCGCCGTTATCGCGCGCATCTTGTGCGTCGCAGTCCACTTCGTGCTCACGATCTCTGGCGGCAAGGCAGGCTGCTTCACGACCACAGATAACGCCTCGGTCTCCATCCCCAATGCCAGTCCCTAGTCCGCCAAGGACCTCGCCATATTGAATGCGCCAGCGCCAGATGCTGCAAATGATCAGTTGTTAATGAGAATACAACAAGGACGATGGTCTACAAACCTTTGGTATTCGTTGTCCGCTCCCCGAATGGTTCTGCCGCAAGGCTGGCAGAGCCAGACTCCCGATGATTCGCATTTACAAAGCGATTGCTGTACAGAATCTGATGTAAATGGCAGGTCTGGATCAAGATGTGGAATTGCCAATGCAGCGATAGGTGCTTTGATGCATGTTCTGCACAGTCTACGGTGTCTCTCACGCAATGCTGCTGGTGCGGGTGGCTTTATGGCGCAATTCTAACCAATTCGCAATTAGCATCAATGCGACAAGTCGAACTTGACTAAATAGGTGACGTGCTCGTCTGCACAAGTAGAAGACGTACCCTGCATATAACTTCGCCACATTTTCGGCACTCGTCCACCATATCACGAGCACAACTACCTGACTTGCCGTTGTAGCTTCGGCCGTCTTCCATGTAATGCCAGTTGCTGGCTCGGGCACGGTAGCGCAGCAATGCTTCCGCGTTGACGGGAGCTGCCTCGTTTCGGCAATGCAGAGTCGAGATCAGGAGAACGCTACGATATTGAATCAAGCCATCGTGAACGGAACGACAAGATCGAGCTAGAGCATCTAACGTGTTTAGATCGATTGATGATACAACCGATGCAATGATGCTGCACAATGGGCAGTCTTGTTAGCGACGAACACGCCACTGACATGACGACAAACTAGGTTGCTGGTTGTATAGGTTGCAAAAGGAGTAAATGGCTTACGGATAACATTGAAAGGCTCTACCAATAGCAGTACAGGTGTAAGAAGTTGATTCGAAAGGAGGAGCAAGTGGCAGGCCGGGACGTTTATTCTGCACTTGTAGCTCTGTCTGTAAGATATCTCGAATCAGATTCTCGGGCGGGTGGCCAGCATCGTCTCCGCCATCTTCCTCTAGATCGATAAAGCGAGCCATGTTTGAAAAAGCCTCGTTGACACGTATTTGCTGAAAATAGTGCGATGCTGCTCAATGAAAGGCGAAGCCGACAGTGACGACAGTGACGACAGTGACGACAGTGACGACAGTGGCTGTGGGTCCGACAACCGGCGATGAAGGGGATTTGGAGGGGCAAACGTGGTTGCTCTAAAGAACGATGAGAGATATCGAGGGAGCCATCTCACAGACATGAAAACGATGGTCAAACTCGAGACATTGGAAGAATTGCGGCGAGCCGATGGGCCGGACTGGACGGAGACAGCATTGGAAAGCAGTGACGCAGGAGTAGGAGTTCCAAGTGGACTGAGCGTTGGGGAGCAAGTCTCGTGCTTCTTGTCATCTCCACTAGGTGCGTTGGTAGCGAGTTCTTACAGGCTGTGATTTGGAGTTGCCGAATATTGTGGGTGGTCCAGTCCAACCTGCCGTCATTGACCATTGACGGCCAGTGACGGACCACGGGCACCCAAGATACCTAGCTTGCCCATCAGTATACTACGGAATAAGCCAATTGTCATTATAGAATACAAAAGCTCTTTCTCTAGCCAGCGGTGGCACTCGGAGAGTCGGAGAGGACCAAAGCCAGTCACACAACGAGAGGATTGGACGATATATTTTGTAGACAAGCTGCAGGTCTCCATCTGTTTTGACACAGCGTCAGCCACTGAAGTTGCATTGGGTCTCATCAGATCTACTTCGGATTTTTCTTGAGCCGCTTCCATTCCTCTCCCCAAAATCTTTCTCCCGCCTCGAATGTTGGCCGCTGGGTTGGATCTAGGCTCATGCATCGAGACACAAAATCCCTCCATACTTCTGGCACGCCTTCTGAAGACTTCTATGAGTCCACACTACTGCCTCTGCCTCCGACTGTCCCCGGTCGTAAACCCATACATCATCGCGCTGCTCAAAGATCACCCACAAACTCCGACCTGCGCTGTAGACCTCTGCTGTAGACCTCTGCTGTAGACCTCTGCAGCCTCTAGCGCTCTTCGACATTCGCGCTGCCACAATTGGAATACATTCCGCCTTGGCCAAGCCCCGTAGTCATCAAGTAGCGGACCTACGAACTGTCGATAAGCCATCCTCGCTTTCCCAGGCTTTGTCTTCCACTCCTCATCCGTTTTCGTGTTCGCGACGAAATCCACGTCTCACAAGCCGTTCGCCTCCGGTGCGAGGAAGAACGGAGACGCGCCACATTGCTCCCAGTCAATCACAATCACATCATCCTCGTTGTCCAGAAGCATATTGCTGGGCTTCAAATCCATACATATGGTACTGCCCTGATGAATGCACAATCGCCATAGCCGATGATATTTGATATGCCCACTTCACCTTTGCTTCCAGCGGGAGTCTTGTGCGGCTCTCATTGCTTCGGCTGATTACCTCTTGCAACGATTGGCGTTCAAAAAACGGATACAACGCTCCGCATATTACGCCATCGCTTTCTCTATCACCATGAGTTGCACTTCGAGGTGACCCAGTGATAACCAGAGAGGATGGAGCACGCAAGACATTCGGATGACTGGGTAGAGAGTAGATGACCTTGAGTTCGTGATAGAACGTATCTCGCTCGGATTTATAGTCTGCCTTGTCTTCCAGGAATAAGCGGAAGCTGAGTCCTTTATAGACGTATAATCTACCATCTTTCTGGTCTCTGAAACGGGTGGCCGTCGTTCCTCCGCGGCCCCCCAATTTCTCAGAAAACTGAAGAGAGTCAAGTGACGTATAGTGCGGTTCAACTGTGTGAAGTTCTGGTATGAGAGCATCTTTGATAGAAGCAACAGGTAAAAGACTTGCTAGATACTCGCGAAAGACATTCTCGTGAGAGATTCTGCAAGTCGTCTCGCCGTGATCATCTTGCTGAATTTGTATGATAACATCCGGAAGGCGGATTGCAGGATTTGATGCGCAAATAGGCCAAACATGTGCGATTGAATCATGGATTGCTTGACGCATGGATTCTCTGTCCGGAAACGTCTTTTTCTCGTCAACTTCGATCTGGTTAAAGCAGGCCGCTATGCGACTGCTGGTGCTGAGCGGCTGGGAGATGTCGAGATGGAATCTAAAAACCAACGAAAGATGGCCACAGTAGCTCTCTGCCAACACCGCAGTCTCCTCTTCGTTCCCGGAGACCAGCGTTATAGTGATTTCCATTGTAAAACGACAATGGCAATCAACTCAGATCCGTGCAAACAATGGGTTGAGGAAAGAACCTGGAAAGTCCGACCACGACACACGACCGGGCAATGAATTTGTCCACAATAACGAGGACCGCAGATTACTCATATGCCGCCGGTTGAGCAAAGCAGTCAATGGAACTTGGCCAGCGGGAAACGGTCAGTCCGAGCACATCATTAAGGGGCGACGAAGAAAACAAAGGGGCGCAAGTAGCGGCCCTGAGGCAGCATACCATCCACAGAACTGAGCGTTTCATGGTGCGCTCGTTATTTGAGAAAGGAAGAGGGGTAACTTATCTCGCCTCACAACCTGAGGCGCGTAAAGAATGAAGGCGCTCAGGTGATAGTGACGTATAAGCACGTCCCAGCGTCCCAGCACTGACCCACCGACCAGCCAAAGTTACGCAGTTACGCAGTGCACTCATATATAGCTATGCGCATAGCGCACGCACTTTAGCGTACGCACTTATACCACCACTACTTTACTCCGTATATCTAGGCGTATGCACGGAAGTAAGTGCCTTATCACTGTGGTACAGCGCACGCACTTTAGCGTAGGCAATGAAGCGTACGCAGCTTAGCATACGCAGCTTAGCATACGCACTTATATCTCGTAGTATTTCGGGTATTGACCCGCCCGGCAGCCGCTGCGGCCGTTCTGCGACGTCAAAACACATCAGGGGCAATGTGAAGACACGCAGGGGCCACAACGACCGCGAGCGGCGCGAGCGGGAGTGTTTGTGCCGTAAGATGCTGTACTTTTAAGAATTTCGTTCTTGCTGTTGGTAATTTTTTTCCTTCGAGTAACAGTGTCCCTTGTCGCATAACGACAATAATCAGTATCTCGGCTCACATGACCACAAACGTGTTTACGCATAATTGTTCGACACATCTTGAATAGACTGATATAGTCAATTCTCAGTTAGCAGCAGACAAGACGAAGATGTTTGAGACGTTTGAAGCATTTTTGGGGTGAGTTTATATATCGGCAAGGAATGCAATATAAGCGCTCATGGTATTTCGTCCTGCCAGGAATGAATAAGAGATTCATTTGACATGCTCTTCTCCGGCTCGGTCCAAGCCAGAATGGTTTGGGCCATGTCCCAGTAAGCGCTGCCCCCTTCCAGGAGGGTGTACAGTAAATCTCAGGTCCAGCGTATGTGTAGATTGGTCCAGAGTGGAGCCAGAGCGGGTGTAGATTTAGGCAGAATAGTATATGCTTAGTATATGCCTAGCATATGCAGACAATACAGTGTTAATTTTATCCAATATTAGTAGGGATTACGTTAGCCTCTAACTATAAGCTTACTTTCTTCTACCTCTTTTCCTTTCTTTTTTTCCTTCTTTCTATATTATTATTGCGCTTAATAAGAAGAATTTAGCTATTATTATGTTGTATATATTAAATTATTATATAAATTATATTAATATCTTTTATAGTATTAATATTTTAACGCATTCTATTAACGCCTCTACCTTTACCCCTGCTTAGTATATTAATTAAAAGCAATTATATATATAAAGCGTATATACTAACTATTTAGTAAATATTAACTATACCTTACTTAGCAGCAAACACACTAAAGGGCTGTAGTATATATATACTTAGCATCTATTAAGCTTATACTAACAATATATAGGCCCTTTAACCCTACACAAAATTAAGAATGCTAAGAAGGCTAACAATAATATCCTGAAATTAGATATATATAGAATTGTGCTTAGTATATATCTAATATATATCTTGTATATTCTACTTCTTACACTATTTAGGAGACTAGCTGTTGTACTTTAAAGATTTTACTAAATGTAAGTGTTACGTGCTGAATATGTTATATAGAGCTTGATACCGTCACTTCCTCTAACTGAGGTTGTGACTAGACCTTTTGGTGTAGTGGTTAAGCATTGCATTATAGCCTGATTAATCCGTAACATATAGTAGCAATTGCTTGTGTGTTCGATTCCTGCGACTGCGGAATTTTTTAGGTCTAGGTCTAGTTGCAGAGCCAGCTATAGGCTTAGTGTGCGTATAGTAGAGACTATAGGAGTGCAATTCCCTACTAGTAACAATTCTAGGCTTAGTGCTAGATCTACTGTATGCTAAGCTTAGAAGGT